>CAJNJA010025574.1:10853-32483 GCA_905231915.1 Symbiodinium necroappetens | reverse complement strand
TACGAATGTACGAATGTACGAATGTATGTATGTATGTATGTATGTATGTATGTATGCGAGTGAGTAAGTAAGCAAGTAAGTACGTAAGTAAGTATGTATGTATGTATGGATGGATGGATGGATGGATGTATGCGTGTATGCACGTGTGCTTTCGTTACGTCCCACTTACTGAGTTTCCCTGGTCTTCCAAGCAGGGATGTCGGCATGTTGGATGCGGGCAGGATGCAGGATTTGGGTAACGAGTTTGTTGGTGGCTCAGCCGTTTAGGAAGTTTAGGTATAATCTTACGATATTTATCGTATAATTTTCTCAAAACCCTATTCTAATCATTAAGGCCCCTTCATTAGGCCATTAGGTGTGTTTGGTGCTGGCCCTTGAACCCAGAGCCGGAACAAGCGAAGACGGCAGGCGAATGCCATGATGCAGCTTGCCAACCTGCACATCAAGGTGCCTGGTGCCAATTTAGAAGCCTGCACAAGTACTCGTATCATTCCAGGGTTCCTTATAACATGTAATGATAATAATACTAACACTAATGCTGATAATAATAATAGTAATGCTTCTTGCCGTCTTGACGTTGCCCTAAGTATCCCAAGACATGCTCAGGCCCTAGCCCTCCAACTTTCGGTTGTAGCTCGGCCTTTGCATGGATCCACGCAGTCTCCGGTCTTCCTGTCCTCCCCCCTGCCCCAGGAGTTTAGGGTTTAGGGGTTTAGGGTTTAGGGTTTAAGGGTTTTAGGGTTTAGGGTCTAAGTTTAGGGTTTAGGAGGAGTTCTCTCCACAACATTTCCCCCTGACCTTCCAAGGGATTTGAGACTTGCCGGCTCAAGACGCTGTGACCCTAAACTCCAAGAAGCCCTGCACAGCAACACCTTCAACAATTGCAAGGAATTGCAGTTGAACCTTCTGGGGTCTCAACAAAAGCTTCATCAACCCAATCAACTACATATACACCCTGCAGGAACCCCGTTTTTTTACATAAAGCTCGTAGAAACTATCCAAGAATTTCATAGAAACCACTCAGAATGCAGTTGCGACTTTTGTAAACTTTCGAAACGTCACAAGAAGATCCAGCCAAGAAACGTCTATCCCACTGCACCGAAAAGAAGCTTTGCAATTTATGGGTGGCTTTGCACAGGACGACAACTTCGAGGAGGCAGAGCGGCTGGCCAAGGACGTCCGAGGGTTTAGGGGTTTAGGGTTTTGTTCCGAGTTTGTTGCTTTAAGGGGAGCGGCGGTTGTGGTTTCTACGGTTTGGGGCTTGCATCGGTTTAAAGCCCCTATAAGCCCTAGGCCCTAAACCCTACAGTAGATTGATATATAGGGACTCTGACGGGAGAGTAATGTAGGAAGCTGATTAAGAAACCCTGGCCCTATAACCCCAAACTATTGAGATTCATATAAGGAGCCCTAATAAAGACCCATGCTTTCTAAATCAGGTTCCCATACTATCCCTCATCCTTCCGACCGCTACATGATCTAGGGTTTTCGAACCCACGGACAAACAGGTTTTACTTTCAAGGCCTCTGAGTGCTCGATCCCGCGAAGGGGTCTGGCTTAGGGATGAAGATTTCAGAGTTTTGGGCAGTAAGGTTGGGGAGTTGACGGTGAGAGATTACCTATAGTCTCCATTGTAGTTCCTTTCTGGGGTTACCTTTTAGGATCCTTAATATAGAATTGGTTAAACCAAAAAAAGGAACTACAATGGAGACCATCGGTAGGGTTTAGAGTGATGGGTGCGAGGGTGTAGAGCTTTTGCAGAGTGTAGCATTTTGGTGTTCAGTTCCCGGGACGTACAACACGCCTCGACTCTATTGGGCCTTGCGAATATCACCCGAAATCCCTCGCAGGTTAGAAGACACCGAAATCCCTGTGAAAAGCTCTTTGACTAGGAACCGAAATCCTGGACTCTAAACCCTAAACCCTACACCCCAACATCCCGAAGACCGTAAAGCCTCTTTTCCGGCTCTTTGGAATTCGCGGCATTGCTGAGGTGAGGAATAGATCTTCTGTTTACGAGTTTATTGGTGGGCGGCGGGCGGTTGGAGGGGCGGGGGTTCTGGGCCCTAAACCCTAATCCCTAAACTTTCTAAACCCTAAACCCAAACCCTGAACCCTAAAAGGAGCCTTGCAAGGACATTATTTGCCGGTTCTTCATGGGGGTTTTAGGATTCCGGCCTTTTTGGCGTCAGGACTTGTAGCGCGTTCAGGGATGATCGCAAGGCCCCACGCTGAACATAAGACTTTCCAAGCTAGGCTCCGCTTAGCTGGCCGGCCATCAGAGTCTGGTCGTGTTTTGGTTTGAGGATCCAGGATGGAAGCTTCACAAACCCCCCAAAAGAGTAGCCTGGGCTTTGGAGTGCTATACTTTAATACTTGTTTGGAAACCTTTTCCTTAAAGGAACCACTATGAAAATACAAGTCTATACTTTTTTCTCCCTGGTTACTTCAAAGCCCAGTAGCATTGTTTTTGCAAGGATCCCAAAAAGCGACACAGGCAGTTGGCGGAAGCCTACACTTGCAGTTGAGGGCAGCTGCACACCTCGGACGCTGAACATGGCTTGAGCGAATTTTGCGAAGTTGCCGTTGCAGTGTTTGGCGTCAGCCGCAGACGCCTCGGCCCTGCCGGGCAGCTTCATGGAGCGAATGCAGGATTGGGAATTGGAGCGGTCCTGGACAACTACTTTGTTGCAACTAAACTATCAAAGTTCTGAAAGACGAAGCCCCACACCGGAAATGACGATAATGCCGCAGCCCCGTCGAGACCACTTTCGGTCGCGGGCTTCAGGGTTTAATAAAGGTCTAGACCGCCGAGGGTGTTCGGGTGTTCGGTGGTTGGGGTTTCCGGCCCCCAAACCTCAATCAAGCCATAAACCCTAAACCCTAAACTCCAAAAACTTTAAACCCTAAACCCTAAACTCCAAAAGCCCTAAACCCCACTCCTAGTCCTTTCAAAGGAGTCCCACGACCTCGGCAAGAAGGATCGGAATCCGAGGTGCCGCCTCCGATGGTTCCGGGCTAGGCGTAGGCTCCAGCAGCTAGGGAGAGGGTTTCAGGGAAATATAGGGGCCTTAATAATTAGAATAGGCTTTTGGGGGGCTCGTTACTATAATTAGAGGATAATATACCCAAAAACCACAGTTATAGTATAATATAACCCAAGACCCTATTCTAGTTATTAAGGCCCTATATTATAGGGTTGAGGAAGGGGTTAAGGATTACAAGTTCCCGGTCTTTGGCTGCAGGGCGCTGGAATCAAAGGGTCGTCAGAGATCAGGATGTTTTGGATGTTACTCTCACAACCAAGAGTTCGCATTTCATGCTCATCATCCGGAAACTTCTTCTGAAAATGGTAGGGGAGTAGGGGACAAGCCGAGATCTGTTCAGCCGTCGGAGTCTCAAGACCCGGGTGAGTGGGAGAACATGATCCAAACATCCCCGTTGGCTCGAGCGTTGGACGACTGAAACAAGAAATTTGGAGATGAGGTGCTGGGGAATTGCTGCCCCTCTCTACACCTGGACTCTTTGTCAGAGTCGGAAAGAGAGGCTTGTGGAGACGATCTGACTGGTGTGGCCTACAGCTGGGAAACATGGCATCGGAGAGACTTACCGCCAAGCAGCCAAACCGAGTGCTGGATCCCTAAACCCTAAACCCGATAGGTGGTTTGAGTGTAAGGTTTTGGGTGGGGTTTGGGGGTGCGGGCTGAGGGCCTAAATTTAAACTAAAGTCCTAAAGCTTACCGTTTTGGGGGGGTTTAGGGTTTAGGGTTTGTGTGGACAAGCGTTTCGGGTTGAGTGAGGGAATTCGGCTTCAGCTGTTTGGCTTAGCATTGGCGCTGGACAGGCTCCAAAGCTTCATAAGCCTTTCGTATCCAGGCACCCCATAGCCCCCAATCCAGAAAGTATTTAGGCTGCGCTGCTATGACCTTATAAAGGCCAGATGGCAACAGAAACTGGAATCCAAATATGACTACTCATACCAAACGTGTAATAGACTGTGACTAGAATCCAGTAAACGCCGATTCTAATTCTTAAGGCCCCTGCACTAAGCCCCACAACCCTCTGCCCCCAAAGCAAGACTAGAAAAAAAGAAGCAAACGACAGTGCAAGCAGGGTCCAGATCGACGCCCTCTTGCTTCAAGCCCAGCTGCTGAACACAAAGGTCTTGGAGAAGCCTGAGGACAGGTTGGATCGCTATGCAGAGTGCACAGCCCTTGAGAAAATGGATTGGGTTTTGGGGAACAGCTGAACCCTGAAGCAACCCACTTCAAGGATACAGTATTCACTATGGTTTCTGTGTGTGTATATATATATATATAGATCCGTTTACAGATACACATATGTATGTGTATGTACGTATGTATGTATGTATGTATGTATGTATGTATGTATGTACGTATGTATGTGTGCCCCCCCTGCCACACACACACACACACACACGCACACATTAAGAGGTAGACCGCTACCGCCGGTTCAGGGTAGGGCTTTGGAGTAAGGGATGAAGAATTTCGCTTCAAGACATCGGTTTTGAGTTTTCAGGTTTTCTGATGTAACAAGTTTTGTGCAGGAAGTAGGGTAGGGATTTATGAAACTAGGAGTTTACAAGTAGCTTCTTGTCGTCAGTGGTTGAATTTCGAGATGACGGTTTCTGTGTGGTCTTTTGGGTCTACAGTATATCACCATTCTAGCAGTTTAGAGCTTCTTTGCCTTGCAGGGATAAAGGTGTAGAGTTTAGGACAAACTTATGCAAAATCCATCGGTACATGTTGAGGTTTACGGGGTCGGCAGCTTTTTGGACTTACTTTTGCGTCTAGAAACTTACAGCCTCTGTCGCCTAGCCCCAAAGCTCGGGGAGATCCAACACCCCCTGAACCCCCATAAGACCCAGGTAATTGTAGCTCCCCTCTTCCGGAGACGAATGCTAAGGGTCTAGGGGTTACAGGGGTTTGGGGGTTGTAGGGGTTTAGGGTTTAGGGGCTTTGGGTATACTCTTGGGAGGGGTCCTTATTATAAGTAAAGTATACTGGGCCCCACAACCCTATTCTAAATTTTACGGCCCCGATGTACGACTCCTTCAGAGCCCCTTACGGAGCCCTATGAAAGCCCATGTGTGACAGAACGGGGCCCCTACATCCGAGAAAAAACACCTTCTAGAGTTTCAGAGCCCTTCGGGTACGCTAGTCGGAACCCCTGCAAGGACAAGGCGATAAGGCCCTCATGCTCCAAAGCCCAAGCCCCGCACGCCTAAGTATCTTTATGGATCCCTGACAGGACTTCCATAATTAACCCCCCACCCCTATCCCCCCCCACCACCCCCCGGGCATAAAGCCCTATAATATGGCCCTATAAGATCGGATGAGTCGAATCAGGACAAGGCGATGAAGCCCTTCACCGACCGAGCAGTGAGGACGGTCAACGAGGTGGGACTTTCCGAAAAATTAGGGGTACCTTATTTTGGGGTCCTTAGAATAAGGATCCGACTATTTAGGGTACTATATTAGGGTCCCCTATGCCACCATTTCAGGGCTGAAAGGTTTAGGATTCAGTCGGAGTTTGGGCTAAGATTCAGTGTTTAGGGTGTAGTCGGGCTTCTATACGGGGTTCGGGTTCATGATTCAGTCGGGTTTTGAGCTAAGATTCAGTGTGTAAGGTTCTATAAGGGCTTGAGGTTCACGATCTGGTCGGTTCTATAAGGGGTTCTAGGTCCCTGAGTGGTACCCTTTTGCCCTTTTTATTTTTGGGCCCCCTTACTAAAACCGAATAGTAGGAAAAAGGGTACCCTTATCAAAAAGAGGCTACTCAGGAACCAAGGGTTGGGGTTCATGATCTGGTCTTTAGTCGCTTTCGTTCAGAGCTTTCCGTTTCAGGTTTCGGGCTGAAGGGTCTGTCAGGGTTTTGGGGGTTTGGGGTTTAGGGTTTTAGGGTTTTGTGGGTTCAGGGATTTCGCTTCCCTTGGCCACAGTGCAGGGCCGAGGGCTGGATAGGTCTGAGGTTGAGTTTTCGAGCCTTTGGACTGTGGCTTCAGAGGAAATATACCTCAACATGGACGGATGTAAACGGGGGTCGGACTACTCAGTATTAAAGTATCCCCTTCCTAGCCCCCATATGACTACATACTTTCTACTTTTATGTGTATATATATATATAGATGGATATATCTGTTGGCCCTTATGTTAAGGCTCCATCAGTAGGGGTCCGGAGGTGAAGGACAATGCTTATATGTAGTACATAGTCCCCAGGGTTTAGGATTCGTTTTTAATGGTTCGGGGTTTAGGGCTTAGGGTTTAGGGTTTTTGTTTTTGGTTTGGCGTTTGGGGCCTCGGGCCTGGACCTTCAACTTTGACATGCCCTGCAGTATTTTGCAATCGTTGCTCTTGTAGTCCCGAACCAAAGCCAGAGGACAAGTTCTCCACCCTAAACCCTAAACCCCAAAACCTAAGCCCTAAACCCTAAAACCTAAGCCCTAAGCCCGAAAACCTAAGCCCTAAGCCCTAAAACCTAAGCCGCCTAAGCCCTAAGCCCTAAACCGTAAGCCCTGAAGCCTAAACCCTAAACCCTAAAACCTAAGCCAGAGTGGCTTTTAGCACGAACAGTGGAGGGTTTCGAGTCCCAAAGCCTTATCCAAACCGATCGACCTTTGGGCTCCCCTTGGTTGCCTTCGTTTCCTCGGAAACGAAGGCTACTGGGTTCTTGTTTGGGGATTTAAGGGTTTAGGGTTTAGGGTTTAGGATTTATAGGGTTTAGGATTTAGGGTTAAGGGTTTAGGGTTTAGGGTAATGATTTAATTCAAGTGACCATAGTAAGGAAACCGTATTATTTAGTATAGTATAGATCCCTATTATAGTAATTTAAATTGAAGCCCGTAACAAGAACCTAGGCTAAGGGTTGAGTGCGAAAGGATGAGGCCACAAGAGCAGGACCAGTTTCCTTCGCCGTCTCTTACAGCGCCGCTCACTCGCTGTGTGTTCCATTTGAACACAAAGGTCGCGAGTGGGCAGGTCAGCTTGCCTCATGAATGCCTGGCCTCTATGTTCGCGGACTGCCTGCATTATCTGGTGGACCTCATTGGGGGCGACCCCAACATGGGTCTCTACCGGTACTCCGGTACCCGGCAGGAGTCTATGGACCTCAAAGGAGGAATGTACCAGTCCGTTCTGACCTACTTCTTGGAACCATGTGACAGGAGCAGCGCAGAAAGAGAGATGGTTGCTCTTGCGGTGACATTTCCCCAAGCCAAGCCGGAGATAGCCCTCCTCCGACCCAGGACTTCTCATGGGACGAATTCGGATTGGTTTCGGGCTTAGGGTTTAGGGGTTTGGGGTTTAGAGTTTAGGGTTTAGGGTCTAGGGTTTAGGTCATGAAACGAAGCGAACAAAGGGTCGCAAGTAGTTCTACAAGCAGCGCGGCTGCCACTCCCGAACAGCCTCAACTGGCGGGACCAACGCCCTCAAGCCAGGAAGCTCCCACCTGCACTTTTGAACCCGCTGATACCGTTGATGATGTAAATCCTGCATTACCCATAAAAAGGAATATATACCATAATTCCCCTAGTTTAGGGTCCTTGAGGTAATGCAGGATTTTTATCAACAACAGTAGTCCTCCTCGAGGCCTTGAGTTCTATTTTGAACATTTCTTGCAAAATGCTGCAGTCAGCTGAGCAAGCTATCCTGGGCTTTGGATCCTAAACCCCAAGCCCCTAAACCCCTAAACCCTAAACCCTAAACCCCAAACCCCCAAACCCCTAAACCCTCTGAGCCCTGAACCCCAAACCCCTAGAGCCCTAAACCCCTAAACCCTCTGAGCCCCAAACCCTAAGCCCATAGGAGCCAAGGCCCTATGAGCCTTAAACCCTAAACCCTAAACCCTATGAGCCCTAAACCCCAAAGCCCTAAACCGTCTGAACCCTAAACCCTAAACCCATAAACCCCATGAGCCCTAAACCCATAAATGCCAAGGCACTTCAGGTCGCCGGGAAGGCGGAGAATCGCGGCCTCCGCGCTCTGGTCCTCTTCAAGCGGGCCGAGCCCCTTTGGTGGCAGCGGGTTTAGGGTTTGGGGTGTAGGGGTTTGGAGGTTTAGGGTTTAGGGTTTAGGGGTTTAGGGTGTAGGGTATAGTAGTATAGGGTTTAGGGTTTATAGGGGTTTAGGGTTTATAGGGGTTTAGGGTTTATAGGGTTTAGGGGTTTAGGGGTTCAGGGTTAGGGTTTAGGGTTGTTAGGGAGTTTCAGGTTGAGGGTTTAAGGCTTGGTAGCGAAATTTTGTCATAATTATGGGTTCATTTCGGTAGTACGGTTTTGGGGCTTAGGAGGTTTAGGGCTTTTGGGGTTTAGGGGCGGGTCGATCGCCTTTGGTGGCAAAGCTTTCGGACAGGCTCTTCTGAGGCCTTGGCATATGGGAAAGAATATCATATAGGTAGCTTTCTAAATTAGGGTTCCTTTCAGGATCCTTTTTTATAAGGGTGCCGTACTAGACTTGAGACCCAAAAAAGGGACCCTGATTTAGAGAACTGCACCTATCCTCTTATAGACCCTGTATGGTTCTATTGCAATCTATTCTAGACGTCCCGGGCCTCATCAGATTCTGCAAGGCCTCGGTTGATTTCATCAGGATGGCAAGCTGTATAGTCTAGGCTTAGCTTGAACCATAGAGCTTCGAGTGTCCGGCGTCCGTCCTCGCCGCACAGATGCAGAATCACCCCTATACTACCATATTCTAGCACTGTAAAACCTTATACGGTGTGAACACACACACATACGTTACATATAACACTAAACCCTAAACCCCTAAACCCATATATATATATATGTGTGTGTGTATGTATATATATATGTGTGTATATATATATATGTATTTATTTATTTATTGTTTATGTGTTTATGGATTATTACATTCAAGAGCCTAAAGATTCGCCGGGTGCCGGGGCTGTGTTTGCAGGGCCGGCTTGGCCCGGTTTGGGGTTTAGGGCCCCAGAACCTCCAACCTCCAGGGCCTCGGCCTAGTCAGTGGTGGATGGATGGAGTTGAGGGTTCCGTGTTTAGGCTTTAGGGGTTTGGGGCTTTAGGGGGGGGCTTAGGGTTTAGGGTTTAGGGCTTTAGGGGTTTGGGGCTTTAGGGGCTTAGGGGTTTAGGGTTTAGGGCTTTAGGGGTTTAGGGTTTAGGGGTTCGACCCTACCAATACCGTGTAATCCAGCACTAAACTTTGGTCGATCTACTGCAACTTACGGTTTATTCAGCTTATTCTACAAAGATTGGCCAAGGGTTTGCGGGGCCCTCTGGGCAGCTGATTGTGGCATCGTGAAATACCGCCCACGTGGGTGGGCATGATAGCCAGACAACCTCGTAGCCCAGGACAATGGTACTGGCTGGCAGGCAAGCGGGGGGAAGAGGGGTTGAGCAGGGTCCGGGGGTTAAGGGTTACTATACTGTAGAGGCCCCAATTAGTCCGTCATGTTGTTTCAAGCTACTTTCCGAATATCCGGATTTCTTGCTTGATTATGCGCACTCATCATTCCAAATTGCTTGTGTTAAGCCTCTTTGGGTGATGTTTGTGAATTCTGATTGCTTTCGTGATGCAACGGAGTTGTCTGGTGACCTGCGAGAACCTCCGATTGAAGGATCAGCCAGATCCGTGCAGTCACCATGGCTCATGTCATTGTTATCGGACATCAATGCGATTGATGCTGTCTACTATATTGATAGCCATTGTGCTTGATGTAGTAAGACTTGAAGGTCGAGGATTTGAAGCACCATTCAGGTACTGGTCTGCATTGTGACTTATAGGCTCAGCACCGCTCTCTGATTGTTCAATCGTTCCTATTCGATGGCGTTTCGGGTTTTGCTTTAGGATTCCGGTGTTTGTCTGTGTGTGTTGTGTCGTAAAAGCTTGTAAAGGTCTTCTGTATTTGTTGTAGATGCTGACTAAACAGGATGCCGATGGCTTGTGAGTTGTTTCAGCCCACAAATCTTGCCTCCGGAGCCGCATTGGCTAGCTGTGCATAACCCAGGGCTCACGGGCAGAGTTAGCTATGAATGTAGCCAGTGTTTGCTGGCAAGAGGGCTTCCTGCGAGACTCGCCCTACACTTTCTCCGGGTTGCCTTTAGGGGTCCAAAAGGACAGTTTGTTAAATTGGCGGGGAAGGTGCCTTTGAAGGTAAACTTAATGTCAGAGTCTTGTCTTCTTTCGGTGTGCGCACAAGAGAAAGTCGCATCGCCCATGACCCGAAAACCCAAATGGGAAATCTCCAAACACAAATATCTATATATATATATAGATACACACATACATCCATACACCCTGAACCCTAAACCCTAACGCGAACCACAACACCGCTTATGACTTTGAGCCCTGTGCCTTCACTCTCCGCGCGAAAGCAAAGCTAAACCTCCGAAGGCCTTAGCCCTAAAGCCCTAACCTAAACCCCAACACCCTAAAACCCCAAACCCTCAAACCCCTAAAACCCTAAACCCCAAAGCCCTAACCTAAACCCCAACACCCTAAAACCCCAAACCCTCAGACCCCTAAACCCCTAAACCCCTAAACCCCAAAGCCCCAACCTAAACCCCTACAAAGCTGGGGCCTGGCAGTTTGTAATCAGGCCTGAGAAGGCTTATGGTGCTCCGGCCCGAAATGATGAGCCCCTAAACTCCCTAAACCGCCCTGAGTCGCTGCAAAGAAGCCATTTGAAAACCTGTAAGAACCCCCTTATAGAAGCTCCAAGACCCAGAAGCCCTATAATATAAGAACTCGTAGATCAGCCTTAAACCTTGCACCCAAATGAGAAGTCTTATAGAAGCCGTATGGGACTTCCGAAAATTAGGGGTACCTTATTTTGGGGTCCTTATAACAAGGATCCTACTATTTAGGGTACTATAATAACAGGGCCCCCTATTTTCGGAAACCCCCGTATGAAAGCGGAGGCATCAGACCGGTCTTCGAGATGTCAAGGAGGCCTCTGGCATCTTCGAGGCATCGGAGCATCGCATACCTGAGAGGATGTCGGGTTCAGGTTTTGGGGCATGCTTTCGTAGTAGCTGAGTAGGTGACCTCCACCTTTCTCGGACTGTCGGCAATCCCTCGAACCCTAGCTATAGTCTCCATTGTAGTTCCTTTTTGGGGACACCTTATAAAAATCCTTAAGATATAATTGGTTAAACCAAACAAAGGAACTACAATGGAGACTACACGTAAATTCAAGAAATTCTAGAGATGATGCTTCTCGGTGCCTCGAGAACTCACTAGGGCCCCGTACAAGGGCATGGTCTCGTGCTCGGGATGTCGACCGCCTAGGCTGTTTTTTGTGTTAGACCGGTATTAGGAGTACCTCCCAAAGAACCTACCTTTTCAGGGTTCCTTATTATGATTTCCTTGTACAATGTTTAGGGTTTAGGGTTTAGGGTTTAGGGTTGTGCAAATCCTCAAAAAGGTAGGTTCTTTGGGGTCTAGCTAGGGCTATGCCAGGCTTCAGAGTCTGGGGTCCAGGGTTTAGGGTGGAGCCGCGGCCGCTGACATTAGTGGGTTTAGGGGTTTAGGGTTTAGGGGTTTAGGGTTTAGTGGGTGTAGGGGTTTAGGGTTTAGGGTTTAGGTGTCTGTTTGATTTGAAGTGGGTTTAGTGGGTGTAGGGGTTTAGGGTTTAGGGTTTAGGTGTCTGTTTGATTTGAAGTGGGTTTGTGTTGGTCTTAACTTATCCCATGTCCAGCGGCCTTTTTGCGGGCGCCACGCAGATGTGTCCGAGTTTCAACGAAGCGGTGAGCTTTGGTCCGGCATTGCCTTGGTGCTAGAACTACTGTCCTCGAAAGCCAGTAGTCTGTATTTAGGGGCTACTTTGAGCCATTTATGGGCTACTTTAGGGTATGGTAGTCTGTTATTTTGGGCTACTTGGCTTTTCAGGTACTGTCCTCGAAAGAGTCTTCCGAACGCGCGTGTCTTTCATTGAATCACAGCGCGAGTCCCGAGTAGTTTTGTAGGCACCAACATCCCGAATGGAAGGGCCGCCATGAGCTTAGGTAGGCTTCACATATGCAGTTGCAGTTGCAAACAATGTCTGAAAATCTCAAATCTTGTAGCTAATCCTCTTGAAAGTGGGGTTGATAAAAGGGTTTGTGGTGACCGTATATAGCTGACAACTGGTGGGTGTCTCTGTTGGTTTTTGTTGTCGGGATAGTAGAACTACATCCCCGGACCTGTGTGGGCGTTCCGTCCAGCTTGCAGAGACAAGAACGAGGAGGATGCTATCTCCGACACAAGCATGTACCATCGTTGTAAACCAAAATATCGCTCTAACCCCTGCAGACTAAACCCCAAACCGTTAATCCCGACTCCCAAATCCTGAACTCCAGACCCAGCCCCCGAGCAGCAATAACAACTTGCTAAGTCCGAATTGCTCAACCATACACCATCGAATAGAACAGAACCTGACAGTAGAAATAGAATCCCCATTGAGCAACCCTTACATCAGCTCTTATGGAGACCTGCCCCAACGTTTGCCGCAGGAGATGGACCACTACCAAGCCCTGGGTCGATGCCTCCTCCTGTCGGGCAACATCAAACACGCGCTAGGTGGGAAGCTAAGGTTGAGTGCCCACGAGGGTCATTGGTGTCTTGTGTTTGTGTTTGTGTGTTTTTATGTGTGTACATAAATGTATATATACATACACACACACATACATTGTGCTCGCAAAGTGGGTTTCCAAACTGCGCATCAGCCGATCAGCTGATCGGCTGATCGGCGGGTCAGGTTTAGGGGTTTAGGGGTTTAGGGCTGATCGGCTGATCGGTTGTGTTGCGCTCGCAAGCGAGTCAGCCTGCATCAGCTGACCAGCCGATCAGCCGTTTAGGTTCATGCCCGACGGGGTTTGACCCCCTTCTCAATCCTGTCGAGTCATCTGTAGTTTGGGATCTTGGAATCATGGGCCATAAGGCCAAGGGTATGGCAAAGAATCCCTCCCATTCTGATTTCGATTTCGGACTTTGAACGCCGGCGTCAGAACCCTACTTCCTGATAACCCACACTAAAAACCTAAGCCCGTGCAGGGCTTACTGTTCTTCCATTCGAGCTTTGAGGCGTTCAAGTCATTAGGGCTTGCAAGGCTTGGCTTCCCGGAAGCCTGGTGCACTTAGGAATTTTACTCCATGAGAAGATAAGACTCCAAAGCGAATACTACAGACAGTGCTTTGATGGTTCTTCCGGGGACGCTGAAGCATGAGGTCCCTCATATAATTATGCAGTACTCCGCACCACGACCGGATTTCTAAATAGCAGCTCCCTTCTATGACTTAAGGTACAATAGGAGGGACCCCTAGAAGGGACCCCTAATCCTTATACCCTGTATAATTAACCCTTATATACCCTTTATATAGTCTCATAAAGCCCCTATATAACCCCAAGGGTGCCTTTAAGGGTCTCTCCTTTAGCCCCTTGGATGGCTCTGCTGTGGCCTTCAGGACAAGAGGAAGCAGGCGCTGCAGATGTCGACCGCGCAGACTTCATCGCCAAGGAGTTGGACAACGCATTGTAGACATGGCCGCAGACAAACCCGTACAGTCAAAAGGAGCAAACCCTAAGCTCGCAAACTCAAAGAAACAAACATCCTAAACTCTAAACCCCTAAGCCCCCAAACCCGAATCCCCAAACCCCTATAAACCCTGAACAGTAAACCCCTAAACCCCTAAACCCTAAACCCCTAATAGCACACCCCCTGAAACTTTAAGTCTCCCAGTTGCTGGGGACGTAGCCTCTACTAACTTCCACACTTAGAACAGAGACATGGACGGAAGTCGTGGCTGACAGTACACATATTCGGGAAAAATAGACATGTTTAGGGTTTATAAGGGTTTAGGGTTTAGGACTTAGTTTTTTTTTGGGGGGGGGAGAAAGACTTTGTCCCCAATATGCTTAGTGGCTGAAGGTTTACGGTTTTGATGCTCGGGCCTGGACTCTGAACCTCTGGAGGACCCGTGAAGGCCGAAAATGCACTCACTCGCCGGCGGTTTAGGATTTAGGGTTTAGGGTTTAGAGTCTACATAGGGTTTAGGAACCCTAACCCCGAAACCCTAAAGGCAAGATTGCTTGGCCAGACGTCTCAAAATCAACAGGATGGGGTACGACTAAGGGACGGATCCATTGCTTGTGGTACGCCTCAGGGCTCCATATGCTGCATGTAGCTATAGTAAAGTATAGAGAGGACTGGGTTTTATTTGTTATGATCAAGGTTTGTTATATCAGGAAACAGCATGCCCGTATACAAAAACCTGCGAAAACCTGTGCCCTCATTCAGACTTCCATTCCGCACTTCATCTAGGGCTGGGGAGGTTTGAACTTGGGGGAACTTGGGGGTAATATAGGGGCCTTATCATGACTAGAATTGGGTTTGGGGTTTTTAATACTATAACTAACGGTCTGGAGCCCTGCTCACGTGTGCGTGGCAGGACAGGCAAGCGTTTTGTATTGTTAGTACCACGAAAAACACAGCATTTTTGTTGAGTTGCCTGGGTGTGGAAATCACGCCTTTCTGCGTCAAAACGCAAACTCGAAAAATGGCTTCGGCGCAGCTGCCAACAAGAGTGCTTTGCTGCAATGAAGATGCCAACATAGGGAGTTTTGTTCGTCCGGTCATAGACTGATGAGCCCTGTCAGGAAGTGCAAAAACTCGAGGAATTTGAGCTTTCGACGTTGCTAGAATCTGCTAGAACAAGAAGAAACCAAGACAATTGCAAAAACCAGGAATTTTGCAGGAGCATTCTGCATCGTAAATGCCAGGACGGGGAGGAGGCCCTTGAGTACATGGCGAGGTCATATATGTGCCGTGTACCCACCAAAAGGATATTTCGTTTGAAGCGCATGCAGCAGGCACGCGAACGGAATCTCGTACGCACAAATGCAGGACGCGAATACAATTGTTCTAGCTGTTTCTTGATTTGAAGCGATTGTCATATGTTCCAAAATCCTGGCAGGCGTGGCTGTTCGTGACTTCGACGTGTTTGTTTGCGTTTTGTTATGCCAATCTGTTTTTTGTTTGTTATTCGGGTTTGCGTTTCGTGGACACGTCTGACTGCGTGACAGGAGCTACTTGTATGGACAGTGAGCAGTCGCGCTGTCGGGGTTTCGGAGCATTTTCCAACACTGTTTTCAGGGCCTAAATATGGCTAATAAGTTATAGTTCAGTATCTCATGATCAAACCCAGCATGCACAACATGTTCTTCGGAAGTACGCAGTGCGCAAGAAGTCAAGCCTCGGAGATGGAAGGTTCTAGAGCAGTACGGCTCTCTGAAGAGCAGCAGCTGTGAAGCGTCCGACCTGACGGAAATTAGCCCGCCCTCCACCCCCTCCCCCCATGAACCCCTCGAAGTCCGAAAACCCTGCGTGCACCGGCGCATCCGAGCCCTGAAATCCGAACGCCCCCTGGAAACACCGAGGTTAAAGGCTCCGTGTACAGATCTTCGGAAGGTATAATAAGGAACCCCCAAAACCCTATTCCAATTATTATAGGCCCCTAAATCCTAAACCCTTGTAGTAGCCCTTACAGAACCCTTTAAGAAACCCTTTAAAGGGACCCCCAAAACCCTACTCTAATTGTTAAGGCCCCTACATGCGCGACTTGCGGGCTTTTTGGTGCGTCTAGGCTTTGGGGTTCATAGGGCTGTAGGCCGCAGAAGCCAAGAAGAAAGCCCTAAGCCGTACATCCCTAAACCCTCAACCCTTAACCCTCTAAACCCCTCTAAACCCTCCAAACCGTCTAAACCCTCTAAACCCCCTAAACCCTCTAAACCTTCTAAACCTTCCTAAACCCCTCCAAACCCTCTAAACCCTCTAAACCCTGTAAACCCTCTACGCCCCCTAAACCCCCTAAACCCTCAAACCCTAAAAACCGCTTCGCAGGAGATCGGCGATCATCAGCTGGCCGACGAGGCAGAGCAGTAGGGGTTTAGTTAGGGTTTACTAGGGTTTACTAGGGGTTCAGGGGGGTTTAGGGTCAGTTTAGGGTTTAGGGGTTCAGGGTTTAGGGGTTTAGGGGGGTTTAGGGGTTTCAGGGTTTTTAGGGGTGTAAGGGTTTATAGAATTTAGGGTTTATAGGGGTTTAAGTTTGGGGGTTTAGGGTCAGTTTAGGTTTGGAGTTTTCGGGGCATTGTCTGTTAAGCAGGTGGAAACCCTTCAACAGTTGAGCTCATCTTTCCTGGATGGTCCTGTGTAGAGGTTGTTTGGGTTCGGTTCTTAGCTGATGGGAGTTCTCGCAAACCACGTGCTGAAGGGTCCAATTTCCCAAGCAGCATGAGGGTTCAAAGCAGGGGCTTGACAGAGTAACCTAGAGGCTCCATCTACACTACTATGAGGGAAGTTAGGCTCCCCAAAGCCATAATAAGGATGGTCCTTTGGGGCCCAATTCCATAATGGTAGTCTATATGGAGCCTCTGTGTAAGTATCACTTTGTGGGCTGCTGTTGGGGCTACGAAGAGGGACCTCATGCTGGGCCACCCGGGTACGACGTTGGAGGGACGCCCTATCTTGCGAAAGCGTACACTACACGGCCAAGATAGGGGTCGGCGGAGTTGCCTGTAGTGTTCATTTGGGCTCCTTATTATACTTATACTGTATACCCCTGCAAAACCCTATACTAAAAGATACTATAGTGCTTAAAATTTTCGGGCACCCGCTAGTCCTGGGTGCCGAGTTTGGTTTCGTCCTGTTATCTACAGGGCGAAGCCGGGCAAAGCTAACGATTGCACCCTTTGTAGCGGCTTCAGGGTGAGTTCAAGACCCTAAACCCCTAAACCCTTAAACCCTAAACTGACCCTAAAACCCTAGGCCCTAAGCTGACCCTAAAACCCTAAACCTTAAACCCCAAACCCTAAGCCCTCAGGCTGCTGTCTTAGCTTCATGGGTTCGGGCTTAGGGCTGTGTCTAGGACATTTTCAGGTGGGTAGTTACCTTTATAGGAGCCTTATAGAAGGTCTATATACCTTATAGAAGCCTCATAGAAGCCCTATATACCCTAAACTCCCCACCTGTAGTTTCCTCTAAAGCGACCCTAAACCCTCAACCCCTAAACCCTAAACCCTACACCCTAAACCCAAAATACCCTAAACCCTAAACTCCCCACGTGTAGTTTCCTTTAACTGTGGGTTTGGAGTCGCCCCCAGCTCTCCGCGTTGATCCCTTCATTCCCCGAGCCGAGGCTCCAGCTTGGGCGATCCAACGGTTTAGGGTTTAGGGGTTTAGGGGTTTAGGGTTTAGGGTTTAGGGGTTTAGGATTTAGGGTTTAGGGGTTTAGGGTTTAGGGTTTAGGGCACCGTAGGGTCCAAAGCACCCAATAATAAGGTACTTCGGTTGCAGATAGTAGTTATCTAGGCTAATATGTGGGGGAGTATGTGACTAGTTATCGAGCCCCCTGATGCCTTGAACCACCCCAAAACCCTAGACCCTGAACCAGAAACCCTAAACTCTAAACCCTAAACCCTTGTTGAAAGAGGGTTCCCAAAACAAAACACAAACTCTCCCATACTCGCCGCCCAGGTGCAGTCCTTCCGCAAGGCCTTGGAGGCGTGCTCCCGGAACCCGCAGCCCCCAAGAGACTTCCTTAAGCTGGAGGGCTCCGGGTTCGTTCGGCAGCGCGGTTTCCATAAGGGTTCACGCACCTTCAAGGTGTTGTTTTTGGGCTCCGTAAGGGTTCTAGAATAGGGGCTTTAGGGCTTAGGGTTTGAAGTGGAGTTTCTCCAAGAGTCTTCTGTGCCTCTATCGTCTGGGCTCTTACAAACTCGGTCTTGGGCCCTATAGACTAGAGTCCATACAAGGTAGATAGGTGCTCTAAACTCTAAACCCTAAACCCTGAAGAAGATTCATGGTACGTCAGTGTTCAGGCTCGAGCCGCCAGGGTTTGTCTGGACCCCAAACAGCCTATCTTTTTCTAGAGAGCTCCCTAGTCTGAGGTCTGTATGTAAGTCGTTGAAATAGTAGGTTACCAGTTATATCAGGTCTAGATTCACAACGTCCCATCATGCTTACGGCATCAACTCTCCAAGAGCCCTACACCCTAAACCCAGAATTCGTTCAAGAAGCGGGCCCCTAAACCCTAAACCCTAAACCGGGCCGGTTGCTTCAGGCTGTCTGCCAAGAGCTCGTTCGACTTGTTCAGGCCTCCGGCCTTCCCTGACCTGAAATAGAGGCCCTACTAAACTCGTAGACCCTAAACCCTACCTATAGTCTCCATTGTAGTTCCTTTTTTTGGTTTAACCAATTCTATATTAAGGATCCTAAAGGGTAACCCCAAAAAGGAACTACAATGGAGACTATAGGTACACCCTAAACTAGACAGCCCCAGGGTTTTAGGAAAAAAGTTGAGAATGAAGTCTCTTGAAGCCTTGAGGTCGACGAAGGGACGGAAACTACCCCCCCAAACTCCTAAACCCCGGATAGCAATCCATGTAGTACAGGTTACCCATAGGCTCCTAAGTAGTTCCTTTTTGTGGGTTATACTTAGAATCCTATAAGGTAATCCCAAAAAGGAACTACTTAGGAGCCTATGGGTATACTACCTTGGAAGCAACCCTTAAAGGAAGCCTGAACCCTAAACCCTAAAACCTAAACCCTTAAAGCAAGCCTGAACCCTAAACCTTATAAACCCTAAAACCTAAACCCTTAAAGCAAGCCTGAACCCTAAACCCTAAACCCTAAAACCTAAACCCTAAACCCTTAAAGCAAGCCTATTCCCTCGACAAACTCTGCAGGAGAAGCGCCTTGAGAAGGAGCGTGCAGCGCAGGTGCAGCCGCCGGGCCGCAAAATTGGGGCCGCACAATTTGGGTTTAGGGTTTAGGGTTTATAGGGTTTAGGGTTAGGGTTTAGGGTTTAGGGTTTAGGGTTTAGGTTTAGGGTTTAGGGTTTAGGGGGTCACAGCCTTCGAACCACAAGAACGAAGAAGAGCAACACCTCCGATCCAAGTCAGAAAAACAGCCACCTGAGACACAAGCTTTACCCAAAGGGTCCAAAGTACTTATATAGCAGAATGAAGGGTTTCTATATTAGGAATTCTCATTATGATTTGGGAAAGTATCCCCCATTACAGTACCTAGGACCCTTTGGGTTAGCGTCCCGAAAGCAGCCAAGCCCCCACATCTGTCCGATCTGATCCAAGGATCGAGCAGCCGCAGCTCCTCGCTCCGCAGCCCGGAGCTGCAGCCGCCGCGCCGACGGCACAGCCGGAGGCTGCTTTTCAGATTCTGTTAATATATAGGGGCCTTCATAGCTAAAATAGGGTTTGGGGGGTCCTCTATACTATAATGATAATAAGGATCCCCCAAAACGCTAGTCTAGTTTAAGGCCCCTACGTTGCTTTTCGAGATGTGGGCTGACACTTAACAGTTCTGTTCGGAATTATACAACACGGCCTGCAAGAGCATTTGCAGGCTTGAAGCCTACTTGTAGGATTTAGTGATAGATTTCTGGAGTTTTCAGGTTTCGAGGTCTAGGGGTAATGGCAGTACAAGGCCTTGGGTCCTGTGTCTAGGCTTTAAGTCTGTGAGTTCTGGGTTTCGGGCATGGCATTCAGGTATGAGCCTGAGTTTCTTGAGGTGAACTGTGTAGTTTTGTGCTGTTGATCGTGGGGGTTGGTCGTTTGTTCAGGGCTTTGAGATTCAGGGTTACCTATAGTCTCCATTGTAGTTCCTTTTGGGGATACCTTATAAAATCCTTAAGATATAGTTGGTTAAACCCAAAAAAGGAACTACAATGGAGACTACAGGTAGAGACTAGGGTGACTAGGGTCAGGGGTGTTTAGAACGAGCATGGATTCGGTTGACTGTTAATGCTTCGGTTTTTGGATTGCCGCCTTGGGGCTTGCTTTTGTTGGCTTGTTTGTGTTTCGGGGTAAGGTTGTGGAGTAGTTTAGAGTGAGTTCATGTTTGGCATTTAGTTTAGGGTGTACTTTCGGGGAGCGTAGGGTTTACGCATTTTCACTTAGGATGCTTGTTTCTAGCTTGGGGTGCAGGTGCCTGGCCTTCTGTGCTTCGGTTTTTTCTTTCTGGGAAGAGGACCGAGGAGGACCCCGAAAACCTAGACGCTAGGCTTTAGGGTTTGGGCTTTACGGTTTAGGGTTTAGGGTTTACCCCGTAAGGATCTGAGAACATACTCAATTGATAATTGATAGTCCACTAAATACGGAACTACATGAATTGTCAGTGATTGTCCAAAGCCCAATGATCCAACCTTTAACCCTAAACCATGTAGAGCCAACTATCTAGCTAGATGTTTAATTGGAGACTTTTGGGGTGCTAGTGGTCACGAAATCTTCGCAACAGGCACAGAGTGTCGCCCCCGCCAAGCCTGCTGCTTGGGCCTCAGACGGGGATACGCCGCCACCTTTTCTCGATCACGGGTCTTCGTGTGAGAGTGGCAGAGGCTCCCGTTGTGTGCTCTACTGCCGCCTAAATACCAAGCCCCTAAACCCCTGAACCCTAAACCCTAAACCCCTAAACCCTAAACCCCAAACCCCTAAACCCCTAAACCGGAAACCCCTCAACCCCTAAACCCCTAAACCCTAACAAACCCTAAACCCTAAATACCCACCAGAACGAAGCACAAGAGCTCTACTAGGGGGCGGGTATGCTCCACGGATGTTCTGAGGGCCCCTGCACTTTGCTACAAGGCTTCGGTTTAGGATTTTTGGGGTTTAGGATTTTTTGGGGTTTAGGGTTTTAGGTTTAGGGTTTAGGGTTTAGGGGGCCTAAGGTCGTGGGCCTCGGCGCCCGGAGGTTCAGGGTTTTTTGGGGTGACAGGGAGTTTTGGGTGCCCCTTCTTATCTCGGCTCAGAGAGCCGCTGCAAGTGATTCGGAAAACCTGAAAACCCAAATCCTGCACTGTACAGGTACCCATACTCTCTAGAAGCCCGAAGCCCTGCAGCCCACCGGCTACTCAGGGTTTGAGTTCGGCTCCTTTGTTCATCCCTAAACCCTAAACCTTAAACCCTAAACCCTAAAACCCTAAACCCTAAAACCCTAAACCCTGAACCCTAAACCCTAAAGCCCTAAACTCTAAACCCTTCGCTTCAGCACTCGCGGCTTTGTGCTAATTTGGCTGAGCCAAGTTCATAGTTCAGAAACTCTCAATATAAAGGGGTCTGAATATTGCTTAGCAACAGTATCCCCGCTTACAGTATGTGATACCCAGTTAAACCTAAAATTTACAGCCAAAAATAGTATTCATAACAACCACCCATGCAGGGCGTTCTTCTTTGAATTAGGGTGCCTTTCTAGGTTCCTTATCGAAAGCATGACGACCTATTTTAGATCCAAAAAGGGGGATCCTAATTTGAAGCATCACCCAGTCATTCACCCTTCAACAGAGCCCTCAAGGGTCCTCCTGCGACCCTGCACCGTCAGCGCTAAACCCTAAAACCCTAAAACCCTAAACCCTTATCCCCAAACCCTAATTTTAAGACCCTAATTAAACCCTAAACCCTGACCTCTCGACACTCAACTTGAACCCGACGTGATGAAGTTCATCCTATCTACGCATCTGCTGAGGGTTTGGACCCAGTCTACGTGCGGAAGCAGCTGGCGGCCATGGTCAAGGCTTGCTGCTCCCTGAAGTTTAGGGTGTAAAACCTAAGCCCTAAACCCCTAAAGCCCTCAACCCTGAACCCAAA
>CAJNJA010025563.1:13438-32332 GCA_905231915.1 Symbiodinium necroappetens | reverse complement strand
CCTAAACCCTAAACCCTAAATAAACAGCTTTTCAAAGGCTGAAATTCGGGTGTACGGGCTGCTCAGCCCAAGAGGCGAAAGTGCAGACGAGGTTTGCGGACCGCTGGGTGCTTCTCCTGAAGTAGGCTTGGTGTTCAGGGTTTAGGGCTTATTATAGAGGGTTTAGGGTTTTGGGTTCAGGGTTTAGGGGTTTAGGGGTTAAACCTCAACCAACCCCTTAATTAAGGAATAGACCTTAAATCATAATAGTAAGGCCCCTATAATTTAAGGTATATCTTCCGGGGCTCAAAGAAGATTGTTATCATGAAAGTCAGTCGCTGCCTTCGGCTGTCGATTGAAAGCATACCACGTACATGTAAGTACTGGTCAGCATGAACGGAGAAGTAGCTCTGCCCCAATCACCCGAAGGCGCAAGAAATGTTCAGTGGGCAAGGCCTGCAGAACGAGTGAGGGAGGGGACGCCTTGCCAAGACCGTCCTCGTTGTCCTAGTCGGCAGCATCTTCTTACTCTGCTTCCTGAGCAAGAAACTCCTTGCCAAGTCCTCAGCACTTCGGGCGGGACGTTGGGTTGCAGCGGTTAGCTCATTTGCAGCTTCGCGGCCTCGGACTTACGGCTGATTCTGAGAGCACCCATCATATTGGTCGTCTTCGAATTGCATGGTGAAGGTCTCAAGATGGTTTTAAGACTCCCCAGCTTGTGCTGGTGTCAAGTTCTTTGCAATTTGCTGAGTGTCCGTATGAAGGGTCCACTGTTGCTGTTTCCCAGAGAGCCCAACTACCCCTTAATTGAGGAATATACCTGAATCATAACATTAAAGCCCCGATAATTTAAGGCATATATTCCTTATTTCCAAACCCAAAACCCTAGTTTAAGGTATATATTCCATTCTTTAATAAACCCAAAACCCTAGTTTAAGGTATATAATTCCATGATTTAAGGGGTATCTCTGGCTCTCTGGGTTCAGGCTGGGACTCGGCCGTGAGCTCGACGCGGGTTCTCCTGTTCAGAGACACACACACACATATATATATATACATATATATATATGTGTATATATATATGTATATATATATACAGACATACATACCATAATATACCATAGTACACCATATATAGTATATAGTAGGGGTGCAAACCGCTGGATCTCAACATCTTCAGAGCCGGTTCCTGACACCATTTTCGCCGTTGCAGGGTTTAGGGTTTTAGGGGTTTGGGGTTTAGGGTTTAGGGGTTTAGGGTTTAGGGTTTAGGGAGAATCCTTCCCATTGGGGTATGCTTTGGGTTCGAAGCGCGACGATGCAAATCTGGAACGTCGTCTGAGTCTGACCGTCGAAGTCTTTGCTGTAGCACTCGGTGTGCTTCAATCATGTCTGTCTCTGATCCACGTTCCCCTTAGTCTCGAACGGATCTCTAACATATTGCTAAACTCACGGCGCATTCTTGACCGTTCTTAAGCGAGCGCGCTCATGCACAGCTCTCTCACACAGCCTGTCTCACACACACTCATGCACAAATTTGCCCACTGATAGATAGATGCACATAGGTTGAAACATTGATTGATTGATTGATTGATTGGCTGTTTGGGTGATTGGTTGATCGATCGATGGATTGATTGTTTGCTTGACTGTATGAATGTTTACTTGATTGACTGGTTTGATACATTGGTGCATTGAGTCATTGCTTCAGTAACTGATTGATTGATTCATTCATTCATTCAGTCAGTCATTCATTGATTCATTGATTGATTGACTGACTGACTGACTGATTGGTTGATTGATTGAACGCGAACAAGGTCATTCCGGGGTGAAGGAATCTAGATCCACAGCCAGATCGATAGACGGATAGGTTGATAGACACATTGATTGACAGATAGTTAGATCGAACCATGCAGGAACGGATGAATGGATGGATGGTTGGGTGGATGGATGACAAACGGATGTATGTTTTTGGGTGCATGCGCACCTAGTTGGGTGTATGTGCGCCTGCCTGCCCGCGCCACTGCACCTGCCTGTCTGTCTATGTGGTGGTGGTGTGTGCGTGTGTGTGTGTGTGTGTCTGTCTGTCTGTCTGTCTGTCTGTCTGTCTGTCTGTCTGTCTGTCTGCATGCATGCATGCATGTGTGTGTGTGTACGTACGTACGTACGTACGTACGTACGTACGTACGTACGTACGTACGTACGTATGTATGTATGTATGGATGCATGCATGTCTGTGGCTATGCGGCTAAGTATGTGTATGTGTGGGTGTGTGTATACATAGTTCAATATGTGATTGTCAGGTTAGGGCAGAGACAGATGAGACGGCGGCGGAAAGCCAGCCCTTCCGGCTGCATTGTGGAGAGGGTCGAGATTGGGGAGAGGGGGGGGTGGGGGCGGGCATAAGATCGATGGAAAGGTAGGTGGATGGATGGATAGATACATAGATATGCAGATAATGGATAGGATGACAGATAGTTAGATAGATCCATTGATTGGCCTGGTGCATGTTCGGGGGTTCAGAACAGAATGCCAGATTTCAGAGCAAGCGAATGAAACAGCTTCTGTGGGAAGCCGTCCCGATACCCAAAGCCCCTGTATGCCCTGTGCTGTACGTTGTAGTGATGGCCGAGCAACGATACCATGCGGCCGCAAGCTTTCGTCGGATTGTCTCTGACCCGTTTAAAATGTGTACTTGTCTGATCCCGTAACCCTAAACCCTCATCCTTACACCCTAAACCCTAAAACCCGAAAGCCTAAAACCTAAAACCCTCAAACCCTAAAGCCCTAAAACCCTAAACCCAAAACCCCTAAACCCAAAACCCCTAAAACCCTAAAGCCCTAAACCCTAAAACCCTAAAACCTTAAAACCTTAAAAACCCTCAAACCCTAAACCCCCTAAACCCTAAACCCATGAAATCCTGCGGCCACCGAGTGTCTCGGCCGACTCAGGAGCAGAGCCTTGCGCACGGCCTCCGAGGAAGACCTGACCACTGGGACGAGGCAAAGGGGGCCCAACTCCCTGAGCCACACACCGACACACTGTTGATGATATATATAAATCCTATATTCAAGTATACTATATACTATATATATGGTGTACTATGGTATATTATGGTATGTATGTGTATATATATATATGTGTGTGTGTGTTATACTCTTGATGCTAGAAATCCGTAGCATTACCCTAAACTATGGGAATTATGGTATATTCCCTACTATGGGAAGCCCAGAGAGCCCAATAGGTCCCCGTAAATGAGGAATATACCCTTGAATCATAAAAATAAGGCCCTATAGATTTAAGGTATACTGGAACGAGGCAAAGGGAGCCTGCTTGGAGGAAGGGGGGTTTTAGGGGTTCAGGGCTTAGGGTTTTTTTGGGTTTCAGGGGTTTTAGGTTCTTGGGGGTTTTGGGTTTAGGGGTAGGAAGAGGCCTAGGCGCAGGCTTAGAAAGGCTTGTGTACATCTAAGTAACAGCGTGGTGTCACCCTATCGGGTTTTTGGGCAGGATGCGGTTCAGCTCTCGTTGCGGCGCGGTGCACATCTTGGAACAAAGTCGGAGTAGTTCCTAAACCGTAAACCCTAGACCCTATACCCCAAAAACTGACCCAATGAGCCTCAAAAAACGCGCGCCGACAGCGCCTCTGAGCCGAGGCCTTCGCGTCCCTACTCCCGCGTGTCTCCACATTCGCCGGGCTCCTCGCGGACTCGTCAAAACGGCTGAGAGCTGCACAAAGGCGAGCTTTCGACTTAAAGACTTCCTGAGTGCTGTCAAAAGTCATCATATGTTTTATACTATATGTTTGGTATTAAATATATACTAGATATACACTATCTATATATCTATCATATGTATATACAGATATATATATATATATATATGTATATACATATATATATATATCTGTGTGTGTGTGTGAGCTGACTGTGATTGCGCTCTAGAGTAGGGTCTCGGACTTGGGGAGCCAGCGAGTCTACGGTTCGAGGCTCATTTCCCAAGCTCCGACAGATGTGCCCCAAAGTCGGGTGCAGAGAAAGCCTAGTTTCCTGCCGGCGAAAGCTCAAGCTTCTCCCCAGGAGTTGGGAGTCAGAAAGCCCAAAACCCTAAACCCAAAACCCCTAAATTTTCCCAGGAGTTGGGAGTCACAGAATTCAGATGGTCCTGCTTTGAAGATTTGGAGCTTGGGTTTCCAATGCCTCCGGAGTCGGGTTTGGGGGGGTTTAGGGTTTTGGGGGTTTAGGGTTTAGGGTTTTAGGGGTTAGGGGTTCAGAGTTTAGGGTTCAGGGTTTAGGGTTTAGGGGTTCAGGACTTGCATCTGGCTGCGTGAGCCCCAAACTGGTCACGCTCAAGCCCGCACCCAAATCAGCTGAACCCTTATAGTACCCTTATAGAGATCTCTTTAAGGAACCCCCTTATAGCACCCTTTATAACGGAACCCTAAAAGGGACCCGACTTTAGTAGGCCCAGGGAACTTTGGATTCCACTCTGCTCCGAGTCTGCAGTTTCCAACTGCCCAGAGAGCCCAATACCCCTTAACTAAGGAATATACCTTAAATTCTAGGGGCCTTAATCTTATGATTTAAGGTATCTATTCTATTCCTTAATTAAGGGGTATTGGGCTCTCTGGGTGATTGGTGCCAATCCTGGGGATTCTGAGCTTTCCAGTTGGCAGGATGCCCGTCTCACAGTGTAGAGGAGAGCCTGTGCGGATGAAACCCAGCTGCTTCGTGGCAGAACCCCAGAGAGCCCAATACCCCTTAATTGAGGAATATACCTTAAAGTATAGGGGTTCGTAATATTATGATTTAAGGTATATTATTCCTGAATTAAGGGGTATTGGGTTCTCTGGGACCGTGAGGGAAATAGCCTGGCTCTGGTAGCAGAACCAACGCCTGGCTATCGGGGTTTAGGGGTATTTAGGGTTTAGGGGTTTTAGGGTTTAGGGGTTTAGGGGTTTGGGGTTTTAGGGTTTAGCGTTTTATCAGCCACAGCCAGCACAGCAGATGCTAAGCAGAGTGCTCCGACTCAAGCCCTTCAAGGGTCGGTTGAAGCAAAGTCGTTTGCCCAGATGCGCCTTGAGCGACTGGCAGAGCTTTCGATTATCTTTCGCATATTTGTCTTATCTAATCTAAACTAACCTAACCTAATCTAGTCTAGTCTAGTCCAGTCTAACCTAACACAGTCTAGTCTAACCTTATCTTACCTTATCTTTATGTTATCGTTTCTATCAATCTATCTGTAGTACCTATCCAAGCGGGTAACAGATGTACTCATGTCTTCTTCACTGGCCACGTTAATCTCAGAACCAGTTGTTTTCTTCTACCACCTGCGTCTGTCAACGCCTGTGTCCTACCGTCCTTGCATGTAGCAGATTGCGCGTGTATTCGAGCGTGGTCGCCTGTAACCGCAAAATGCCGATTGCACAGAGGCCGCTTGCTGCAGCTGGCTGATCTCTGCAGGGGCGGCTGCTCCACCAAACTTGAGCTTTCAGGAGTTAGCAATAGTAGGGAATGGGGGAATGGATCCCTATGATAGTCCCTTAAGGTTCCCTATAGTAGTCCCAATAATCCATTCCCCCCTGCAGTACTAAGAACCAGAGAGTTCCGGGTCTCAGATGTTGGTTCTTCAAGCTTAAGCTCAGGTTCGCGGGTCTTCTGACAGTGAAGAGCGGAGGGATCTTCGTGTGTGTGTGTCTCCACTCGTTTACTTCACAGTAGAGTCGAAGGAGCGGTGTTCCTGGGCTGTGCGACTGCTTGTAGCAAAGTAGGAGATCATCTTGCATGCCATGGCGAGACTGGACGGTCGCCTATAGGCTTAGCTACTAGAGCCGTGGGGGTGTTGAGTTCTCTGCCGAGGGAAATTTAGGCTTTGAGACGTTCCGCATAGCCTTTTCTTGTGTTTGTTGTTGATGAACCCTGAACCCTAAACCCTCCGCCATTCCCATGCCAGTGGAAGCATGAGTCGTCCCTCTCTGCGAGGTTGTTTGCAAGGCTCTGCAGTCTGCTTCTGCCCGGGACTTGGCTGGAAGCCTTCTAGCAGTAGTGCCCTGCAGCCTGATTTGGGGTTCAAAACCCCTAAACCCTCAACCCCTAAACGCTAGAACCCTAAACCCCTAAACCCTAAAACCCTAAACCCTAAAACCCTAAACCCCTAAAACCTAAAACAGCTGTACTTATGAAGATGGGTCTCAGAATACCGGACCCCCGAGCTGCTGGTTCGGGTGCATAGTCCCTTCTTGGGATGGCATTCTCATCTTCGGCTTAAGGTTGCTGAAGGTCTATTGGGCCACAGAAAGACCTCCCCAAAAACTAAGCCCTAAGCCCTAAACCCTAAACCCTAAGTCCTAAACCCTAAACCCTAAACCCTAGGGTATTGGGCCACAGAAAGAGATCTCCCCAAAAGTAAAGCCCAGCCTCCAACGGAGCATTCCCGGACCTGGGCTCCTTTTCCCAAGGCAGCCGATCCAGAGCAGGAGGAGCCAGAGGAGAAGCAGCGCTGGGGGCCTCGGTTTGCTTCGGATCTCCGAAATTCTTGAACCCAGAGAACCCAAGGCCCTTTTAAAGAAATAATATATGCCTTAAGGTATATAGGGGCCTTAATATTATATGATTTAATGTATATATTCCTTGATTAAGGGGTATTGGGCTCTCTGGGAACCTCATATGGCCTGCACACCTGCTTCTCAGCTGGCCTCTCTCTCGTCGTCCTGCAGACCCTTCTGTCCTAGGTAGTATTAGGGAGACCCCTTAAAGGGGACCCTTCTGAACCCTACTTGTGGCTCTCTTAAAGGGGACCTTATTGAGAGGGTCTATATCCCCAAAGGGTTCCCATAATCCTAAACCCTTTTTTCTGGAGTTGCAAAGGGCCGGGAGTCCTGGTGCTTCCCGACGCCGTCGCAGAGGAAGATCTCGAGCCGCGCGGGTCTCGGCAATCCTTTTAGGAGGGAAAGGGAGGGGTTTAGGGGACCCTACACCCTAAACCCTAAACTCTTAGGGGGGGGGACCCTACGCCCTAAACCCTAAACTCTTAGGGGGGGGACCCTACACCCTAAACCCTAAACCCTTAGGGTTTAGGCTTCAGGGCCTTGGGACTAGGGTCTGCCTTGCGGCCCAAGCTGACTTGGCAGCCCCCGAGGGGTCCACCATAGCTCTGGCCCTGAGCAGAAGACAGAAGCTGTGGCAAAGCCTAGCATCGAAATCTGAAACCCAGAGAGCCCAATATACCCCTTAATGAAGGAATATTTACCTTAAGCCATATAATATTATGGCCCCTGCAATTTAAAGTCTATACTATATTCCTTCTTTAAAGGGGTCTTGGGCTAAGGCCCCTATTCCCTTCTTTACGGGGTAAAATGGGCTCTCTGGGAATCCGCGGAGAGGCCCGAGCGCTTTGACCCACAGCGGCCGTTTGGTGACATGCCACCTGCGAGCAGCGCGTGGCGTGACGGAACAGAGGCTTAGGGTTTAGGGGTTTAGGGTCAGAGGCACTTTCCCACATTTCGTGGCAGTTGTTGCCAGGTTGACGGGTTCACCAGGCCATTTGATCCAGAGCTTCGGATGCTACACAAAGCTTCATTTCAATTTTCGCCCAAGTCCCAAAAGCTGAAAGTCTCTCTCTGTAACCTGAAAGAAAAATGTATAGTAGGCAAGTAGAAACGAGATGAAGGCTGGATCGAGGCGTTTCTTTCAAGACACATGAATGTGTCGGAGCCTCAGGTTTTCAGGCCTCGGAACAACAGAAGGGTCCTTCCGGGGTTGTGCAATTTCTGCTCTTTTCACGCTGGGCTTTTTGTGAGCTACTCCCCAGAGACTACTCCCCGGAGAGCCCGATATACCCCTTAAAGAAGGGATTATGTACCTTAAATTATAGGGGCCTAAGTATTATATGATGTACCTTAAGTTATAGGGGGCTTAATATTATATGATTTAAGGTCTATATTCCTTAATTCCCTTATAGAATTCCCTTGTAGAACCCTTATACAGACCCTTATAGATCCCTTTAAAGAACCCTATAATATTTAAGGTGTATATATATATATATGTATTCCTTTTCTTAAGGGGGTAGTTGGCCCCTCTGGGTCTCAGCTGTACTGCAGTCTTCAGCTTGGTCTTCGGTGAGTTTGCTTTGGGGGTTTAGGGTCTAGGGGATTACGGTTTGGACTCGAGGGGATTAAGGTTTAGCGTCCAGGGGTTTAGGGGTTTAGGGTCTAGGAGATTAGGGTTTAGGGTCTAGGGGTTTAGGGTTTTAGGGTAGGGGTTTAGGGTTTAGGGTCTACGGTTTTAGGGGTTTAGGGGTTTAGGGTCCAGGGGTTTAGGGTTTAGGGTTTGGGGCAGCGCAGACCCCTTGGCAGCTGATTTAGGGTCTAGGGGATTTAGGGTCTAGGGTCTAGGGGTTTAGGGGTTTAGGGTAGGGGTTTAGGGTCTAGGGTCTAGGGTTTTAGGGGTTTAGGGGTTTAGGGTTCGGGGTTTAGGGTTTGGGGCAGCGCAGATCCCGAGAGCTGAGGCTCGCAGAGGAGCTGCTTGAAGGGGAGGAGACAAAGGAGGAGCTGGAGGAGCCGGAGGCAGGGGGCTAGGGTTTAGGGGTTTCTGGGGTTTCTACGTACCTAAATGGGGACTACTTTAAGGGCATAGTGTGTACTACTTGCGTACATGGACAGTTAGGGTTGTTAGGAACGGTTTCGGTGCACTCCTGGCTTCAACCCAGAGAGCCCAATAATACCCCTTAAAGAAGGGATACACCTTACTTTATAGGGGGCTTAATATTATAAGGTTTAAGGTATATATTCCTTAATTCACGGGTATTGGGCTCTCTGGGAAGAGAGCAATGGCCTCTCCAAATCTACTAAACGCGACGACTTTACACCCGCGAAGCCACGCCATCTTCAAAAGCTCGAAACCCCGTTACTCCGACCCTGGCGGTGCGCAGGACGCAGAGAATCTCATGCTGCAGCCCGGCCCCGTTGGTCAGCACATCTGGAATGCCTGCTTGACGAGGGGTTTGCTGGCCTTTCACTGGTTTGCTGGCGGCTTGCAACCTGCACATAGCAGCATCAAGCATGTGGGGGTTGCCGAAGATAGGGGGCCCTAACATGGTACCCTAAATAGTAGGATCCTTATTATAAGAACCCCCAAATAGGGTAACCCTATTTTCGGAAACTCCGACATGAGACTGTAGCCAGTGCCTGAACCTGCAGAGCCCAGGCTGTCGGTGAGAGAGCTTCGTGAGAGGCTGCGCGAGTGCGGTCCTTGAAGATCTCGAGTTGGTAACGTTTAGGAGGCGGTGACATGAACCTTTGACTAGTACCCATCAGGTTTTTCGTCCTTGCATCTGTTTGGATCCAGTTCCAGGGATGCGAGATTCAAAGGACCCCGCAAAGCATGCTGCGAGTGAGCAGGACTGAAAGGAAGACTTTGCCACCAAGGAAGGGGAACCCACCCAAACTGGGAAAACCGTCCGACAGGTAGATGCGAGGCACACGCAAATGAACATGTAGCTTAGCTCGAAAGTCTGAAATCTGCCATCGCTCACAGAGCTTGCCCCAGCCTGAAGGCCTCGTATGATTTCAACTCTAGTCTAGTCATCCAGGCCCTATAGGGCAAGGCCTTGAGACTTGCATGAGTTTTTAATCCTGGATCTAAGATCCTGCGCAGACCATCCCGGAAAAGTAAGGACATCACCCAGCGGCACCGACAGGGAAAGAGGTCCAGGCTAGGAAACCCGGAAACCCAAGAAGCTTGGCAGTCAACTGTCAACAGCTTAATTAAACCTGCTCAAACCCCCCCACTTCACAAGGTTCGTGGGCGCACGTAGTTCTCCAATTTAGGGTTCCTTTTAGAAGCTTGCCGTGCTATATTGGGGACCAAAAACGGGACCGGAATTTAGAGAACCCACTTGCCCAGAGAGCCCAACTATCCCCTTGATTAAGGAATAGACCTTAAACCAGAATATTACGACCCCTATACTTTAAGGTATATATTCCTTAATTAAGGTGTATATATATATATATACCTTAAATAATAATATAATATTAACGCCATTATACTTTAAGGTATATATTCCTTCTTTGAGGGGTATATTGGGCTCTCGGGCTGTGTGACTTCCCGAGGCGCGGCCTCTCAAGCAGCGGCCTCGTGGAGAAGCAGGACCTGGTCCAAAGGCTGCTCGGCGCTCAGACGCTGTGCGCTCGACGCGGGACTCGTCTTCTATTTAGGGAAAGGTGTAGGGGCTTACATAATAATAACCAATATGCTACTTTGGGCTACTTTGGGGGGGGGGGAGGGTCCATATAAGGCTATGACCTCTGTTCCTGCCATTCCTGCGAAGATGAGCACGTTTCCGGCTCGGAGGCAGATGGCTGCTGCCAAAGAGCGGCGCGCCAGCGCTACTGAGGCCGCCGGGCCCGTCGAGGCACGGCGGAGAAGGAACCCCAAACCAACCGGCCCCACAAGAAGATACTGCTGATGATATAAATCCTGGGTTATACCTCAAGGACCCTAAACTAGGGGAATTATGGTGTATTCCCAAAGCCTAAAAACCCTAAACCCTAAAACCCTAAACTATGGGAATTGTGGTATACTCCTTACTATGGGTAATGCAGGATTTCTATCATCCACCGTATCATAGAAGACAAGCGCCATACCTGTAATAATTTCGATTGGAGCTCCGAGAGGCTCGCCGCTCTACTACGGTTGATGATCGAAATCCTGCCATGGCCCCCATAATCAGGAATATATACCATAATTCCCATAGTTTAGGGGTTTAGGGTTTTTTAGGGTTTAGGAATATATACCAAACTTTCCATAGTGTAGGGTCCTTAAGGTAATGCAGCATTTATATGATCAACAGCAGGTCTTTTTGTGGCTTCACCGGGCCCTAAGCTGCATTTTCAAGTCACCCAAGAATTAGGCCATCATGCTAGCGTCGTGATCTCGGAGGTTGAGCCTGGAGTCCGCGTGCCCAAGGATGCCGAGGAAGTGGCGTCGATACCTCGAGGCGCTGTATGGAAACTGGCGTGTTGACGGGAGAGATCAAGGGACTATAGGAGAGACCCTTCAAGAGACCCTTGCGGTTATATAGGGGCTTTATGAGACCTATGTACAGGGGTCTATAAGGGTTATATAGGGTATTAGGATTAGGGGGTCCCTTCTAGGGGTCCCTCCTAGTGTCCCTGAAGGAGACAGGCATAAAAGCTGTAGCCACATTTGCAGTTAACCCTAAACCCTAAACCCTAAACCCGACACCCCTAAACCCTAAACCCCTAAACCCCTTAAGACCACACGACTCGGCAGCAAAACAGAAAGCTCCTTTCTGAGGGGTCGACAGGCCGGTTCATAGAAGGGCCTCAACAATTAGAATAGGGTTCCTTTAAAAGGGATCCTTAAAGGGTTCTACAAGGGATCAAAAATGGGGTTCTATAGTAGGGGCCTCAATAATTAGCATAGGGTTTGGGGGGGGTATTTTCTACTACAACTATCACAAGGAACCCCCAAATCCCTATTCTAATTATTAAGGCCCCTACACTAAGCACTTGGACCCAGACCAGGTTGAAGCTTCACATGCACTGCGTTAATTGCTGGCTGGGCCTTTGCTGGGAGACTGTTGGCTCCACGCAGTCCTGCGAAGACTTAACCCTAAACCCTTAAAAGCAAAAAAAGGCCCTAAGCTCTAGGCCCTTATAGTACCCTTTAAAGGAACCCCCCTGAGCCCTAAACCGAGCCCTTGCAACCAAAAATAGAGGCTCTCAGTTCTTGTCCTGCCTAGCTGTCAAAGAACTTGGCCCGAATTCCGAGGTTGAGCTTGAAAGTGTTCGGCATTTGGGAGTTTAGTTAGTTTCTGGCTCGTGTGCACATTGTGGGAGATGTCAACGCCATCCAAGACATCAAAACACTTCCAAATCCATGCTAGCTTCGATCGGGAGAAGCTCCGAGCAGTTCAGCTGTGTCATGACGAGGCAGCATTGGAGCTTTCGATGTTTGTAATTAACCGGCTGCTACGAGAAATTGAGCTGTGAAGCGGATACACGTGCTTTACCCTCTGACGCCTCTCGGACGCCTGAGATCTCCTGGCCCCGCCCCGCTGCTAAGTGGGGGTTCCCGAAAATAGCGGAAGTAGGATCCTTATTATAAGGACCCTAGAATAAGGTACCCCTAGTTTCTGGAAACTCCCAAGTGTCTTGAATCAGCAAACCATCCAAAGTCTTTGGAGGCGGTACATCGGCCAGCTCGCCACCATTCGGATACGCCACGTCCCCGTCCAGGTCCAGACTTCGCGTGCCATACCAAAATCTTCGCACTTGTGTGCATCTGTAGCCATAATATTTACCCAGAATACACATGTGTGTGTATACAAACCATGAAGATGAACAAACATGCATGCGTGCATGAATGCTTACATACGTACACACGCATTTACATACACCTTTCTGTCTGTATGTATGCATGCATGTATGTATGTATGTATGTATGTATGTATGTACGCATGTACGTATGTATGTATGCATGTATGTGTGTATGTATGGATGTATGCATGTATGTGTATGCATATGTATATGCATATGCATATGTAGATGTACCTGCATATGTATATGTATGTGTATGTGTATGTGTATGTCTGTATGTCTGTATGTGTGTATGTGTGTATGTATGTATGTATGTATGTATGTATCTATAATATATGATCTGATATGTATGTGTGTGTGTGTGCGTGCGTGTTCGGTTTGTACATTTGTCATGTACGCAAGTAGGCCAGTATGTATGCATGTCGCTCATCTCAGATCACGACCCATTGGACGCAACTTTTGGTGTTGATCTCCGTTGATGCCTACGCTTGAAACACTGGAGTCTGCGAGCCAAGCTGCTGTCCAAAGCCGCTGGGGAATGACAGGCCACGGAACCCTAAACCCCTAAACCCCTAAACCCTAAACCCCTAAACCTGAATCACTGGCCATCGCAGGCCTGCAAGAGCTCCATCTGCTGACTCAGACGAGCTTCGGGCGGTGTTCGGCTGACGCCAACAGTGATCGGCCTCGTCGTGTGGCAGCTTGCAAAGCCATTTGCGGTTCAAGAACTGTTTGGCCCTGTATAACTAAGAATCCTGGTTCAAAAGCTGCGCTTCGTTTGTGTTTGGCGTCCGCCTTGTCTTCCAAGTTCGGGCTCCGCGCTTGGTTCAATTGGTCTCGATGTTGCTGCTACGGGTTTGGCGCATGTTGTGCCTCAGAGGATAGGAGGGGTTCGAGTTGACGCCACAAGCTGCTGCCTTCCGAGCTCTCAGTGAAATTCTGTGGCCGACCCATCGACCGCTAGATGCCAGCGAGGCCCAAAAGCGCGAGCAAAATCCGTACAGTGATTTCTGTCAACTGCACCTGGAGCAGCCACATCAACCAAGCTTATCCCTTGTTCTGCATTTTCTGGCTTAGGCCTTTGGCTGCTAGAAAGTTTCTCCCCGCCGAGCGGAGTGAAAGCAAGGTCTTCAGTCACGCAGATCTCAGACTTCCAGTTGGGGCTTGCTCCTTCGGACCTGCATTACCTTAAGGACCCTAAACTATGGGAATTATGGTATATTCCTTATCATGGGTAATGCAGGATTTATACCATCCTTCTCAAGTTGGGCTGTTCTGTTCGGGGTTACCATTGCCCAACACCTCGCTCCATCTGTTCTGACGTGAGCTGGGATGCAAACGCATGTGAGAAAACCGCCGGGTCGTAATTCCAGCAAGTCCTCATGTGCGGACACTGAGGCTTCCACCCCTTTAAATAAGGAATATATACCTTAAAGTATAGGGGCCTTCATACTATGATTTAAGGTATATATATTCCTTAATTAAGGGCTATATTGGGCTCTCTGAAAGCATCTAAGGCCCTCAACCCGAAGTCCCAACATGCCATGTCGCTGTCTCTCCGTGGCTTGGGCAGCGAAGGCCATGTCAAAAACACGCTCTTCTCAATGGTTCTTAGCAGGGAATGGGGGGTATGGATCCCTATGATAGTCCCTTAAGCTCCCCCCTATAGTAGTCCCAATTCCAACATTCCTTACGAAGAACCAGTCAGAACTGTATCCCTAAGCCCTAAACCCCTAAACCCTAAAGCCCTAAACCCTAAACCCCATTCCCCCATTCCTTGCTAAGAACCTGTCAGTCTTTCTGTGTCCGCTGCGAAACACGGTTGGTATATGGGCAGTTTTCTAAACTAGGCTCCCTTTTGGGATCCTTTTTATAAGGGTGTCGTACTATATTGGGGACCTAAAAAGGGACCCTAAGTTAGAGAACTACCCATATAGGATGGCTCGGGTTGAACCGAAGGTCGGGATTCCAGTTCGAGTCTGTTTGAGAGGGCCGGGATTCCCCAGAGAGCCCAAGACATCCCTTAATTAAGGACTATATACCGTAAATCATATAATCTGAAGGCCCCTATAATTTAAGGTATATATTCCTTAACTAAGGAATATACACCTTAAATCATATAATATGAAGGCCCCTATATAATTTAAGGCACATTCCTTCTTTAAGGGGTATTGCGGCTCTCTGGGTCTGCTTTCGGAGCTTTTTTTCGCGTCGAGGCATCGAGAGACTGACGCATGCCTAGGTTCCCCAGTAGTACCCTTTTGCCCTTTATCTTTTTGGGTTCCCCTATTAGTACCAAATAGTAGGAAAAAGGGGCACCCTTATTATTAAGGGCCCTAAACCCTAACCCCTAAACCCTAAACCCCTAAACCCTAAACCCCTAAACCCCTAAACCCCTAACCCCTGAACCCCTAAACCCCTAAACCCTAAATTAAGGGGCTACTGGGGAACCTAGAATGCAGGCCCGCAGACTTCGCTGCTGCTGCTGACCGACCTGCACGTCGCTGCCGACTACGACCCGCAACTCGGCTTAGTTTCTCATTTTGGGGGGTTTGCCGAAATATAGGGGACCCTAAAAAAGTACCCTAAATACTAGGATCCTTATTAGAAAGGACCCCAAAGTAAGGCACCCCTTATTTTCGGAAAGTCCCATTTGAAGGGTGCCAAGCTGAGAGAATTTGGAAGTCTCGATCACTGGAGGTTTTGGGATTCTGGGATTCTGAAAGGTTCAGATCTTGACTTTGCAGGGAGCATCCGAGCTTTCTGTTTCGCGGCAGGGTTCTGGTTCACACTCTGGCAAGTGGCAACTCTCCCAAAGTCGGTTGCAAGAAGGAGCTCTAGAAGCAATTTCCCGAAAATTGATCAGTTCGCTCTGTGTGCAGAGAAGCGGGTCCGCACTGTGGCTTTCCAGTCGAAGGGGAGTGCATCGGCCGCCCTTGACCCTCAGGCATCTTTCCAGCAGCTGCTTCTGTCGAGCTGATGGGTGGGGAGCTCTTGCTGCGTAACACGTTTGCTTTGAGTGAAAAGACAGCTCCGCCCGGCCGACCCCCTGAAGGGCCCAAGCACCGGGCAAGAGCCTGCAGGACCGATCTGAGTCGGATCATGCGAAGGGATGTGGAGTTCAGGAGTTCAGTTTTCCTTCACCCAAACGAAGCGAACGCCTCCGAGTGATTCTAGACTTACTAGCTCCATGCAACGGCCAACCCGTGCAAATTGGGGGCGTCGATGCCAGAGCTCCGTCCGTGGATCCGGTGTCCTTGGAAGCCTGCACGAGTATTGGCCACTCTCCGCGAGGACTGCCGGGTGACGGAAGCACGAGACAGGGGCCGTTATGGCTGCAACCCGCCCACGAGGCGTCTGGTCTCAGAGGTTAAAGTCCTTCCTTCCTTAATTACGTGTCTAGCTTGCTTGCGTGCTCTCTCACCCACTCACTCACTCAGTCTCACTCACTCACTCATTCACTCACAATCACACACACGCACACACGCACACACATGCGCGTGCGCGCACACACACACACACATACACACATGCACGCACTCGCTCGCTCGCTCTCGGGCTCACTCTCTTTCTTACTTATTAACTAACTAGAACTCGTACTAGAACTAGTACTAGTACTAGTACTCGTGTTACTACTATACTACGACGACGACGACGACGACGACGACTACTAGTAGTAGTAGTAGTAGTACTACTACTACTACTACTACTATTACTACTACTACTACTACTACTACTACTACTGCTGCTACTGCTACTACTTCTTCTTCTACTACTAGTACTACCACCACCACTCCTACCGCCACCACCGCCGCGGCTACTGCCACTACTACGATGGCGACGACGACGACCATGACGCCGGCGAAAGCTACAGCAACGAGCACACGTCGAGCCACTACCGCTGCTAGTATTAGCACTACCTCCACGAGACATGGCCACCGTCGCCACGGCCACGCACAACCAACTAAATCCTAAATCAATCTTGCCTGCTCCCACCATGGTGCTTTGCCACGAACAGCGTGCTCAATTCTGTTGTATGAAGCCGGATACACCTTCGGATGCACAGCCACCGGCACCATTCCGGCAGGTTGATCGAAGCCGCTGTGGGCGCAGGGCGGCACACGGCACCTGAGGAGCGAGGGCACAGCACCAGGAGAGTCAGGGTATCAAGGTCTAGGACGCGGGTTCTCTCCGGCTCTTGTTTCGGAGGTTTAAGTCGCAAGTCCGACTCTCGAGAAAGAACCCGCGACCCCCGAATCCGGAAGCCAGCTGCGGCCGAAGTGGGCATGTGTTGCAACACATTTTGTCTGCGTTGTTCATAGTCATACACGACCTCCAGGGTTTCCGGGCTCCAGATGTTGGTTCTGGGTGCTTTGTTTCCAAAACCTTAGCCCGGAGCAATCGGATCCTGAAGCCTTGCTAAGGAACCAGTCCCCAAAAGTGAGCCAGGGTCGGAAACCGTCTTGGACATTGCTACTCGGCGGCCACACGGACCACTACGTCGCGAACAACGATGAGCGCCCCGTGCCGGAAATTCGGCTTAGGGTTCCACCACAACTTTTGGGAACATGGGAGTGGTCGGAGTCGTAGCCTTCAAAAAACCAGCTTTTTCTGAGCTGGTTGTCTCTAGGAATGCTGCAACTGGCCTAAACCCTAAACCCGAGCAAGGTCTGGCCCTTCTGAGGATCGCGCTTGACGCCGCAGTCGGGGTCCCTGCAGGGTTTTCGGCGGCCATGTTGGGAAGCGGGACGGAAGCAGTTAAAGGGAACCCTACTATAGTAATAGTACCCTTAAAGGGAACCCTATTGAAGAACCCGATGGAGCCCTGAAAGCAGCCCTACCATCATAATTGTAGGCACCATCTGTCGATGAAATTCAGCGACCCTCGGGCTCCTGGTGCTTCAACCTTTTTGTATTTCCTGGGAGTACCCTCATGTAGGAACCTCATTAAGAAACCCTGGCCCCTATAACCCCAATATATGAGAGTTCATATTTAGAACCCTAATGAAACGCCCAGAGTTTCTTAATCAGATTCCTATATTAATTACTGTTGCGACTTTGTCTCCAAGCTAGAAACCCTTTACAGCTCGGCAAGCGCCATACGTTAACCCCTGAATCCTGCAACCTTAGGCCATCTTCAAACAAAAAGCCAAAGCTTCGAAAGCCAAAGCATCGGCACAGAGCTGCTCCGAACGGACCCGAAAGTCAGTTTGAGATCAGGTGCCGCGCGACGCCAATTCCAGGTGTGCGGTGGGTCTTGGGACGACGGCAGCTCGTGCCGCAAGGTATCCTTAAAGGGATCTATATAAGGGATCCTTGAAGGGATCTATAAAGGGATCTATATAAAGATCACTACGACTTCGGGGGTGAGTTTGGGAATTTGGGAAGCATGCCTGAGTCTTTACCGTGCTCGGAGAGGACGAAGACTCATGTTGCATTGAGGGTGCAAATGGCCAAGTGTAGGAATAGTAGCAGCTGACTATAATGATAGCTGAGAACTCTGTTTGAAAGACTGCCTTCTGACCATGCCAAGCCAACCTCTTGACTCCTGGGTGCCAGTACAAGCCAGTACAACCGGCGGACAAGACACGAACACAAATGGGACTTTCCGAAAACTAGGGTACCTTAATTTGGGGTCCTTATAAGGATCCTACTATTTAGGGTACTATACTAGGGTCCCCTATTCTCGGAAATCCGCGTTTTGTTCCGTCGGCAAGTCCTCATCCCCGGATTGCACCGTCCATGCAGCCCTGAGCCTGGTCTCTTCGAACATGAACTCTCTAGGCCTCAAAAAAGGGGCCTTAACAAATTAGAATAGGGTTCAGGACCGGCCTTAACAATTAGAATAGGGTTTGGGGGGTAGATTATACTTTAACTATTAATATGGAACCCCCAAAACCCCATTCTAATTGTTCAGGCTCCTAGGCCTAGATCGATCCACGGGGGTGATTCCCGACCCGAGTCCTGGAGATGCAGAGGAACCCAGAGTGCCCAATATACCCCTTAAAGAAGGGAATATACACCTTAACCTTAAAGAAGGGAATATACACCTTAAACTATAGGGGCCTTAATATTATGATTTAAGGTCTATTCCTTAATTAAGGGGTTAGTTGGGCTCTCTGGGGAAGTGCTTTGCGGCATTTCCAGGACGTCGATCCTGCCCCGGCCGAGAGAGACGATGCTGTGCGAGCCGGTGCTAGTGACTTGGAGGACTTGCTGGATGACGGGTGTATCGGTATAAGGTAGCTTGGAGCTCATTCCTCTTTTCGGGGGATCTTTTGTCATTTTCAAACCTAAGACTGTTCTTGCCACTACCCATAGGCCCCTAAGTAGCTCCTTTTTGGGATTGCCTTATAGGATTCCAAATATGGACCCCAAAAAGGAACTGCTTCGGAGCCTATGGGTAGAAGGCGAACAAGCCTAAAGAGACACCTCGTGCACCAAATCAATTCAGAGACAGAGAAAACCGCAAGGGCAGGATGCCCAGAAGCCCTCCACCACCCCAAAACCCAGAGAGCCCGATATACCCCTTAAATAAGGAATGTACCTTAAATAATAGGGTTCCTTAGAGGGATCTATA
>CAJNJA010025552.1:0-28355 GCA_905231915.1 Symbiodinium necroappetens | reverse complement strand
TGTATATATATAAATATAAATATATATAAATATATATATATAAATACACAACTATGAAACACATTAATAAACATATATATATATATGCACATACCACTGGTAATATATAATCAATACTTTAGAACCTATCATAATCAATGCCCAATCCGCACCGGGCCCGGACCCAGCTCGGACTCCCCTCTTGGCAGGGCCGGTTTCAGCGTCGACATGGAGCAAAATTGGAATGCCAGCCAACACCCGACAAGGGGTACTGCGTTCGTGATATATCCCCCTTTTTTGAAACCGATATATCCCCTGAAAGTAGGACTCTTCGACTCTTCGACTCGCGATCAGCTGCAGTCTCAGCCAGGTAAGCACTTGGCAGCAGGTGTGCACGTCCCCTAGACCCTAAACCCTAAACCCTATGCAGGCGTTTGGGACCGTCATGGCACCCTGTGATGGGCCGCATGGCTTTTGAGAGCTGGTGGCTGCAGGTTCTCGACTCGGCCCGACCTCTTCAAAAACCTCAAACGGAATATAATATTTTTTGTATAATATAATATAATATAATATAATATAATATAATATAAAATAATATTATGGTTCCGTGAGAGCAGCACCCAACTCGGCAAATGAGAGCCACCTCGCCTCCGACACAGAGCAAGCTTCGCTCAACCGCATCCCCTGAACCCACCAAGCACGCAAGAAGTCCGAGACTTTCGCACGTTCGGTGGCCCACTCGGCCCTGCACCACGTAAGCGAGGCCGAAACCAGTTGAGGCCAGCTAGATGGCAGTTTCAGTGAGGCTTGATGGTTTCAAAGCAAGTTACACAGGAAGTAGGCGAGCCAGAAACTCATGCCCACCCTTGAGTCTGCACCTTACAGCCATTCAATCCATGAGCAATAGCAATAACCAAAACTCGCACGGTAGGGCCCGAATAACAAAAGCAAGCGACCACAGCCAGCAACATTAAAACATCTCCCACCAAATACGGATGTCCAGGCTCAGGGCCTGTGCATGTAATCATGATGTATTCTGTATTCATCGAACAATGGTCATAGAGGCAGCAGACAAAATATTTCCTGTCATGCTTCCACTGCCATCCGGCCGTCGAGCAGGCTGCTCGTCTGCAAACATTCTCCATCGCACTTCGCGCGAGGGCGGAGCTACGGCCTTCAAGGACCAGAATCTCCAGGTGGGTTCCACTTGGGACTTTCGCATAAGATTCTGGCGACTGGAGACATTCCAGGCCCTGACGGGTGCAAAGGCAGTGCCAGTTCAGAACTCGTCGAAGCTGCAGCGGCACACGTTTCTAGTTACCGGCCTTGTTTGAGGTAGGTCTTCATACTTCACGTTAGGCTTACTTGAGGCTGTTGCCGCTGCCTTCTAAATGTCGAAAGCACACTTTGCGACTAAGTCTACAACACCTGTCTACTGAAGGTACTCGGCACGCGTTCCCTTGATGGCGGCTTCTGCGAATGCTCACGGAAACTTCGAGCACACAGCCTCCTTAGAACGTTTTCCAAAGATCTGTTCTCTCAAAGCCCCGAAGTTCCCGATGCAGCATGAGTTTGCCCACAACTGGATTGTGTTCAACCGTCCATCTGCGAAAAACTGGGAATCTTGGATGTCTGCAGATTTGCTCGTGTCATGTGCGTGGGGGCATGTTCGGCAGGAACTACGCAGCACTTAGGCGCAATGGGATAATGCAAGACACAACCTCTGGGATTAGCAGGCGCAAGGATCCTGTGCAGCTCATGAACACGTTTAGGGCTCACCGAACATAGACCGTGCCAGGATTTCACCGGGGCTTGCGAGCTGCAGATGGATGTCGGAAGCACCTCTCGGCCCTCTCTGTGAAACCTAAGAAGCGCAAAGAAACTCCGAGGAGCGGAGGGTGAACCGGCTTCTCCTGGGTCGACCTGTGAGGGTTCCGTTCAGGGCTCCGATGAAGGTGCGGTATGAGGACAAAAACAGGGTTTTGGGGTTTAGGGTTGAAGTCGACACTCGACATCCGATACAACAGCAGTCTGGGCAATTTTTTGCCAGAAGTTGCTGGGCAAAGATTCTAACGGAAAGCGGCGGCTGGGCCGCGGCAAAGGCGCAACATTGTGTAAGCAACTGAGACTCCCAGCATCCAATCATCCCTGCCTCCAGAAAACTCCCGCGTGCCCTCCTCTCTACTTCTACTACGGTGAAACACTGCTCTTTCCATCACAGCAAGCTCGACCTCAATTTGGCAAATGGCACTCAAAACCCTCACTTCCACGTTCCCCGGGTCCCCACGTTACCACATCTCCCTCGGGGCTGGCACAGATCCCTCATGGAGTGCCAGTCCTTCGGTGCCTCGAACTGATGCGGATCCTCCGTACATGCACAAAGGCTGATGACCACCGGGGAAGGCGGGAGAGCCGTCCTCCATGTAGCGAAGGAGAGCCACTGATGGGCCGTCTTCCACGCCAAGCAAGTCTTTGGTTTCCATCCTCGGCTGAAGCCACTGTGGCCCTCTGCAGCAAAACAGTGCAGCCAGCAAACGCAGGCAGCACCTCTCAGGTTCCCGCAGCATGCGTCGAGCCACGAGCCACTCACCCTGTGCATAATTTTGGTACCTCTAGCAGGACAGGTGACACGACTTACTTCTCGCAAGTGCGGAGGAAAGACCAGAAGTCGAGCAGCGCAGGCGCCACACAGCGCAGAACTGCCTCTGGGTGCCCCGCCCCATGTTGAACAGCTGGAAGAAGTCAACGGTGTACCTCGACATTCGCAACCATTCGATTCAGAACTAATTCTCGCTTGCGGCTCCTGCAAGGCCGTCTGTCGCAGACTTCAGAATTCAGTGGCAAACCTCTGTCGCATCGCGTGAATTGCCGGATCTTCCTCGAAAGCCATGACAATCTGGAAGTCCTGGCATCACGACTTCTGTTTCTTCCGCAACTGTCGCCGAAACCTGTGGACAAGCTGGCAAGCAAAAGCAAAGCAATTGGTAGCTACTCGGTGTGTGAACATGCTGACTCCTCATGACAAATACCGGGGTGCTCCTTGCCCAGCTTCTGCACCTTCTGCGACTCGATGAACTGCCGTGCTCGGTAGCGGTTCTTCCTGCGAAGCCATTTCTAAAGTACTACTAGTTGCCGATGTACGGGCAGCTTGGCAACAGCATCCGAAAGAGTACAGTGGAAACAGCTGCAGCTGAGTGCCCTGACGTATTTAGAGGAACTTGTGGCGCCGGCGAATTGTCCACTTCCAGACCTCGAGCTATATGAAACTGAAACGACAAACCGGAGACTCCACCCAGATTGGAAAAGGAGCACTGCGGCAACCTCGACTAGTTCTGCGCACTTCTTTCGCCGTCTTCCGCTGCACTATCACACGGGTTCAGGAGGCCCTACATCCTTTTCAGAGAATGCATGCACTCTTCTCAACAGCCGCGATATGCATACAACGTTTGCATTGGATGGCAGTGGGGACATGTGGTTCGGAATTGGAATCGCGATCTTGAAGGAAGGCCTCAGCCACAGCGGCCTCGTCTAGCACAATGGCACGCTGGGTTTCTGGCTGTAGTAGTCCAGGTCCACCTGGAGCTGCACGCTGAGAGCCGGTGCATTCAATTCAGAAAACTTCTGCAGAGACTTCTCTTGGCCCCCTCACGCAATAGAGCTGCATTGGTGTTGGCGAACCGGTGATGAGGACGCGGTCAATCAGTCGGCTTTTCGCCAACAACTGGTCAAAGGCCGAACACGAAGGTTGGTGCATGGTATGCTTTTCTCAGCCTCTCCATGCCATATCCCAACTCGCTACCATCAACAGACTCTTACCGCTAGGCAGCCAGGGAAAAACCCACCCCGGTCCTCTGGTGAGCAAAGCTCCATGCAGCTTTGCGCCACGATGACAGATACACCGTAGACCTGCACAGCGCTTGTCCGCAGGCCAGCTCTGCAGACTTGAGCCGCTTCTATGCCTGAGTGCAGCGTTCAACGCTCGATGCAATGCTGACCTCAGTGGCAGCAAGGCTTGGGTCGAATTCTGGCAGCTCGTGAAATACAACACCGGGGTCCGTTCGTTCGGGGAGACGTATGAAGCATCGATCTTGAACTCGCTGCCCACGGCACCCTGTCCGCCAAGAGAAGTGGGGACACTGGATCACCCAAACCTGCCTACGGACTACGGCTCCGAAGCCTAAAGCCCGGCGCCTCAATAGCCCAGCCAGCATGCAGGCCAAAGCTCAGGTTGACCCGTGTCTGAGAGGAAAGCTGACCTGGGGAGGGCCGGAGGTGGAAGACAGAGCTCCAAAGGGACAAAACGACAAGGCTTGGGTGTCCTGCCGTTTCTGGAGAGCCGATATTGCAATCCAGGATGCGATCGGTAATCTGCACACAGCGGAAGCAGGAGACCGACTTCCGACGGCCCTTATTCTCCCTTTTTGCAGCCAGGCCTGGCCCTAATTCTCCCTTTTTGCATCCCTAAACCCCAAACCTCCAACCCCAGCTGCCCTTCTCAAGTCTCCTGGAGGGCCCCACCTGCCAGAAGCGCTGAGCGATGGAGAGCACCTTCGAAAGGATGCATCTCATGATCTCAGGGGCTCCAGGCTGAATCCCCCAAGGCCTAAATCTTGAAAGCCCCAAGTCTCTTTGCTTTTGGAGCCCAGGGGTCCGACCTCTCAGCCGCACCCGAAAGATCCCGAAAACTCAAATGGAACCCTCCTGGATTGGAAGGGCATTGTCGGGTGGCTCTATGTTAACTCCACAAACCGATCCGAGCCTATGCATCTGGCTCCAGCCCCGATCCCAACCAAACAACATGGCAACTCTCCCCCAGGACCGCGGACCTGTCCCGCTGAAACCGAGAACCCTAAACCCTTTTCAGCACGGACTGAGGTGCCGGCCAGCGCCTACGCAACCCTCAACCCCCTCTTCCTAAACCCTAAAAGGAGGAACCCTTGTCCGACCCCTGGGGACCGTGCCTAGGATCTTGCAGAAAGCAACGATCGACATCTCCGCTATCCTCCTCCGCTCGAAAGCCTGCCACGAAGGCGCCTACGACCTAATTTCCATGATGCCTTCTTACAGTCCAAGGATGCCTGCCATAAGAATTTCATGAGCCTCTCGAAAAAGGGTTCTTTAGAGCTTTCCAGGACGGCGGCTTCGGCCACCCTACATCTAAACTGCCTATGTGGATGCCTTGAGCCCTCATGCTTCTGCAGGCATGTCGGCAATGAGTGCTTCGACAATCGGCAAGTTTCACAAATCTGCCGCACCATGCTGCTACCTGGAAGCCAAACAACAAAACTGCTGGGTCACGTGCTTCCACAAACCTGGCCCTCCGAATCTTTCAGCACCAAGGAGGCTCTCACCTGGGCGTTGTTGTCCATGCGCCAAATGACGAGGAACTGCTCGCCGCTGTTCTTGTTCGGTGCCTGGCTGCCGTAGCGCTCAGACGAAAAACCTATCAAGGACAACTAACACGAATCAATGCACGGCCACATGGAGCACGACAGGCCTGGCAATGGCACTGGTAAGGGTAATGGCAATAGCAGCAGCAACAGTAACAGCAACTGTCAAAGCTGGAGAAGCAGCAGCAGAAGTAGTCGTCAAAAAATCCCGAAGGTGGGAACCGAGCCAAGCCAGGGCCACTCCGTAGAACTCATCAGCGACACCATGGATGATCTCTGCGATCTGGTTGACAAAGGTCATGATGCGTCCTTGGAGAACCTGGCGCAAGGCGCCAATCAAGCATGCGCCTCGAAAGGAGCAGCTATGCCGGCTGAAGTTCCAACACTTGGTCGCTTCTGGCGAATCCCTCACTCGCTCTGGCTGAAAATTTGAGCTGGTGTTACCTTAAGCCCCAAATTAGCATGATTGCCCTTGTGGCCTCCGTGGCAATGCTGAAATCCAGCACTCTGCACACGCCGATTACCTCAAGATTTTGGCTCTCATCGCACGGTCTAGACTCGATTTCCGGCCTAGGAGGTTAGCGGCACCCACAGGCGTTCAGAGTCTTTAGACGTTTTATTATATTATATTGCATTATATTCTATTATGTTATATGATATTATATGACTATATTATATTATATTAGATTATACTATATGAATATATTATATTATATTATACCTGGTTGGCTTGTTAAAAGCATGCATCCAAGCGTCGGCATCCACGCGAAGGCCAGGAACTACGGCGTTCACGCCCGCGGTGTCGGAGCCTCACAAGTGAGCGCGAGCCTACGTTAGTACTACTAGACTGCCATTACCCTTATGGACTACTATTACTATGATAGAAGTACTAGTAGAGTACCATCCAGACTACTATACTGACACTACCCTTATGGACTACTATGATAGAAGTGCTAGTATAGTACCATCACGGGTAGGGATCCTTTTGAGGGTGATCTCAGAAGTGAGCTTCACTTGGGTTCTCTACTCAACGACACACGTGTCTGGAAATCACGCCTGAGCTACAATAAATGTTCCGCCTGCAGAGAACCGCAAACCGAGCAAGGAGCTAAGGAAGAAACCCGAACAACAACAAAGAAAACGAAGACAATCGGAGTTGCGGCCAGACAGCCGAACTGCAGCAAAGTGTCGTGACGAGCACTACAGGCTGAAAGCAACTGTCATGTTGTGTGCGCTCTCGCTCCCCGTGCCTTTCATGTTGTGCGAGATGATATTCGCGCCCGCCTGTCTTTACAGCAACACAACCACACACAGTGAGCACAAGGGCCGGTGAACATCGCAGGAAGGCGGCGTGGTGCTCTCCGGGCCTCACCAAAGCCGAGAGCCAGCAGGGATCCCAACCTGCAGGCGTGGGATTATCATCATCATTGTTGTTATGGTCATTGCCACCACCACCCTTTTTCCTGCTAGTGTTGGTAGTAGTTCAAGTATAACCTAGATTGTGATACCGGAATCTGTGGGCATGTGGCCAGAGGTCAAATTTGGCCCCGCAGCGTTTTGAAGGCCGAGCTCGATGAACCAGTGACTGAGCCGCATGCTTAACAATGGTCTTTTCCAAGATCACCGTCTCCATTGGTCCTTCCTTGCTTGCCTGCAACTCATTTGAAGGATTCCAGCGGAAACTCACTTGGGAGTACATGGAGAAGCTTCAGCATTCCTTCCCCAAAGTCCCCTGCAAGTGCCGCCTTCTATGAAGTGCAGTGCATGCAGGATGCTTCGCAGACTCGAACTTGAAATTCTGCACGTGCAAAGCAACTCTTTTTGCAATGCTGATGAGACACTGGTATGTCCAAGCCACCGTCTCGCTGTACATGACACTGCAACTCACAAACCAGAGACACGGTCGACACAGGCTGCTTGAAGCAAATCGCCGTCCACAACCAGCCAATGAGCTGGTGATGGGCACGTGGCTGTCTCATCGAGGCTTCTGAAGAGTTGACCAGACGCGGTTCTTGTGCCGCTTCGCAAGAGTGACTGTCACCTGCTCAGCCCGAAAGATAGAAACTGCTTCCAAATTCTGCCGCACAGGCCGGCCTTCTTGGAGGACTCGGATGCACGATACTTGCACCTGACCGGCAATAAGTGCCAAGCAGGTCTGCCTAACTTTGCTAGGCGCGATGAAACGCAGAAAGCCCAATACCCCTTCATTACTCAAGTAAAATACCTCAAATCATAACCTTCGAGCCCTCTATAGTTCGAAACATATTCCCTAACTACGGGGTATTGGGATCTTGGGAAGCTAACCTATCCGTACTCTATCCTCTGAAGTGCCGCATTACTCAAACTCTCTCAGAAAGAAACTACTGGGCATACCTTGCTTGTCCTATCCTGAAGGGAACTCAAGAATAGCTTTTTGTAGCGATGGCGATAACAATACCCCAAAAAGGTTAAAGGTTACCTGCACTGCTCCTAAGATCCCATACACCCTAAACAGTAGGATCCACATATAAAGAACCCCAATACGCACCCATTGGAGGACCAGGCACTGGTCCACCTCCACCGAGCCGTAGAGGGGCTCGATCCGCAGACGGTAGCTCTCCTGGCCTGTTCGCAGCCTCGAGTGTCATCCTAGCACTAAGAGAAGCCGCAGGTCGGATCTTGCAAGCCATGATTTCGGAACTCACCCGAGCACAGGCAGGGGTGTTCTATCGGGCGTCAGCTGGCTGGCTGAAATGTTAAACATATGCACATATGCACGCATATGTGTATGCTGTGCATAAGTAACCTTTGGTAGATAGGAGGCAGGTAGGTAGTTAGGTCGCTATGCAGCCAGCTCGGTTCCGTCGGTGGGTTGTCAATCCGGATGTCGGTCAGTCGTCGGTCGGTAGGCAGGCTCGGATAAATGAACACAGCGATAGATGGATGGTAGATAGACAGATAGATAGATAGATAGATAGATAAAAAATAGATAGATGGAAAATAGATAGATAGGTCGGATAGGGATAGATAGATATTGACAAACAGGTACAGCGGTGGCTAGATAGACAGAGAGATAATCTCTGGATGGCACACACATGTATATGTAGGGTTCGGGCGGGGGAGCGAACTGGGATTCCAGACGGTCATCACCCCGCCCCCCTGTCTGTGGAACGCTTGGGGCTTAAGCTTGCGGGTTTAGTTCTGCACCACTCTATGTGCATAAACATGCACATGCATGCATACATACATACATACATACATACAACCGCACATACATAATTGCATAATTGTGTATTTAAACGGTTACAGAATCACATACAGACGTATACATACACACACATTATCAAACATACGTGCATACATACATACATGCATACATACATCAGGCATATGTACACATATATACATAGTGTGTGCTATGCAAATATATACATATCCTATTGCAATAGAGTGTTTACTTGAATGAGACTTTGTACTATGCTGCAAGACTAGACCGGAAGGCATGTCGATGTGGTATGATGTGCTCCAGCGTATTATAGATTCATGCCTTACTCTGTACGAAAGCATGTCGATGCGAAGGCACATACGCTACAATTAACTGGTTCATGATGATCAATGACATTTGACACCCGCACGCTACAGTGGGAACAACTGTACATGAGTACATATTACATAATCGGACCTACAAGCACCTGCTGCTGGGCTGTGCTCAGCATATGCAAGCAGACGGGCCCTCTGCTCGTCTGCCAAAGCCTCGCGAATGGCCGAGCCACTTGAGATCAAAAGCTTGGTACTCGAAGCTGACCTCCAGCGCCTCGTTTCGTAGAGCCATACGCATCTGAAACATGCCACAAGTTACTCAAAATATGTCTGAACCTCCAATCTGAACTTCCAAGGGGCCTCCTTCTTGCTTAAACTGCTGACTGCCGGCTCGGGGAAAGTGATGTACACCTTCACTTTCTCGCCCTCATCGTTGAACAAGTAGTCCTGAAGAATTGTAAAGCGCTCCTCCATGAGGCTGGTGGCCTGCACGTCCAACTTCACGGGTGCATACCCTTGAGTGTTCTTCACGTTCTCAGGCAGCTCCCAAGCCACACTCTTCACCGCATACTCAAAATTGTCCCTCTTCGAGGAGACTTGGAAAAGCTTCTTGTTCTTCTTGTCCGACTTAATGGAGATCCACCTCGGTGCAAGCCGTTTCGCACACCTTCTCTCTCAACCTGCTGGTCGTGACCCTCGAGCCAAGCAGCATTTTCGTGATGGCCTCGATGGAGGTCTCGGAACCATCCAGCGCAAGCTGGATCATGGCACGCATTTGCCGCGGCACACTCTCGTCCGTGTTCGGCTCCAAACATGCCTTCTCCTAAGCAGTATTACAAAGCGCATATACAAAGCGCACCGTGATGCATGATGATTCTGCGCACGGCGACACACGATAACGCTTAGCAACACGTCGCGCTCGCACTGATGTTACAATCCAACCGGCAGACTATAAAACCATCACGCTTTGTACAATGCAAAGAACATGCCCACCTGTCCCCTGACCTGGCTGAGCATCCATCAGCTCCAGCGCACTCTTCCCCGCGAGCTTCCCATCCTTCACCCGGTAGTGAGGGTCAGCCTTGTGAAAGAGCAGCTGGGCGCACAACCTCAAAATGTATCATGGGAAAGTTTGAAAAAACAAGTGAACTAAGGGACTCAAAGTCAGAAGAAAGGCTCCCAGCTGCATTCCGAGTGGCTCGACCCCTCGCCCATGCTGCCGGTAGAAGTGGCAGGCATAAAGCAGCGGGGTGTTGCCGCTCAAGTCTCGCTGGTTAAGTTTTGCACCATGGGCAATCAGAAGCTCCGTCAAGAACATCTCTCCTGCGCATGAAAGCAGACAAGCACCATGAACCCTTATACCCTAAATATCCCTAAACCCCTCACTTATGGTACCCAAATAGAACCCTTAAAGGAACCCCTCGGCCGGTGCCTCTCAGAGCCGTCATGTGGAGGGCACACATGCCGGCACCGCAGTCGGCGTTGACGTCCGCTCCCTGCATCAGAGCGTCCTCACAGCTGGCCATAGCTACGCTGCTTCTAAGACAGATTTAGGGTTTACGATTTAGGGTTTGGGGTTAATCATGGCACTGGGCCATAGAAAGAGTCCTCACACTCTTCGAAATCATCCTTGGCGATGGCCTGCACCTCGCCAGCTCAGATCTGTGCACAGCTGCGTGTTGATACTCATAGCTCACTGCATGGAAGGCTCATGGTCTGCACTGGTGTTTGCTGCTTGCAGCTCGGGAGCCATTCTTTTCGTAGTTTCCTAAGTTGACTCTTGCATCGTGCGAAGAATGGTTGGAGCAAAAGGAAGACAAGCATCAAGCTGCAACAGTATGAATGTCACACTCTGTGCAGGCAAGCTGCATCTGGCTCCTTGTAGGGAGCTTTCTCTTCTTCTGCCTACAACAACAGGACGACACGGTGTAGCGTTGCCACAGGGTTGACATGCTGGGATGCCCTTCTGATTGGCCTCTTTCATCAGTGCTTGCAGAGCATCACCAGCTGAGACCTGCAGAGCACTGCAGAAAGCAGGGCAGACCTAGCTCAGCATTCCTTGGTCCTGCCATGCCGCTCTCACATAGCGAGCCTCTGTGTCGCCAGCTTCACGTGCTCGCTGTACAGCAGCCTCTCCTTCGCAACGGATCAGCATAAGTAGTAGGGGGAACAGCTTGGCGAGTCCAGAACTCCCCTGCCGAGCTGCGCAACTGATGTGCAGCTTGCAGGGCTTCATCATCCGGGTCAGAATCTTCCCCGTAGTAGTCCACGGAGGGCTCCTCTCCACCTCTGCTCCCGGAAGGCCCCAGCAAACTCCCCCAGCCAGGATCCCTCACTGAGAAACCAGCGAGGCTCGGCCTTCGGCGTCGGCTGGGGCGCCGGGCTGGCCTCTCGAAGACTGTCTGTGCTGACTTTTCAATGTCAGCACAGACTGTGTTCTGAAAGGAAGTCACTGCAGCAGTTTCCGCTGGAGCGACAAACAGTAAGGTCAATCTAGGATCAGCAGCAGCAGCAGCAGCAGCAAAAGTCTCAGCTTGCTGTGGCGGCTGTAGTGGTGGTTTCGTAGCCGCCGTTTGAAAGAGAACAGATTGTGTCTTTGCCGGCCGCACCGGCAACAGGAGAACGAGTTGTGGCACTGCCTTCTGTCCTTGTCCTCATCACGGAGGAGGAATAGTCGTAGCAGCAGTATCAGCAGTAGCAGTAGGAGGAGCGGAGGAGCAGAATTGGTGGTTGCAGTGCTAGCAGTGATTCCACCCGCAGCACTCGCCGCAGGTGACAAACATGTACGACTGCCGAAACGACGGTTGGTCATTACTAGTATCGCCCTTTTCATGTGCTACGCCGCCGCCGTTGGCCGTGCCTTCGCAGTGGCTTCGGCAGGCGCCTCTGCGCCATCCTGCTCAGGCGAAGCTACACCGTTTTTTTTTTGCATCGTTGCGATGCCCAAGAGAGGAGACCTGTGACTTTCTGGAGGCAGGTGGCAGGAAGCGCAGGAGCAAGGTCACAGCTTGCAGAGGCAAGCTACAGTGTCTTGTCCCGTAGCTCGAAACACAGCCAAAAACCATGCTATGTAGCTGCCACGCGAAGACCCCACACTGTGCAATGTCTCAAGCAAAACAAACTGGCTCCAAGAGCCCCGTGCAAGGCAGGATCCTCCGTCACGAGCGGTGGAAGGTCATCATCCGATTCCGACGCCATTGCAAATTGCACGAGTACGCTTAGGAGTGGCACTGATCAAAGGGCTTGCTGTGTCGCACAAGGGTCCAGGACAAGAGATACAAGCTGCTTGCAGAAGCCGCACTTGCAGCTACGATGCTGATAACTGTTGCGATTTCGGGCTACTGCACAAGTTGCTTCTTCGGTCGCCAGCTTGACATCCTGACATATCCTGACCTCGTCTCGTGAGATTGGTACATCGCTGCTACGACTACTACGACTACTACTACTACTACTTCTACTACTACTACAGGCTCGGCAAGACATGTAAAGCCAAAGGCCGAGCGAAGAACAGCTGGAGCTGCGCAGGCAAAAACCATGCTTTCTTGGGAAAAAGCCGAGAAGTCAGATGGGTTTAGGGTTTAGGGTTTAGGAACCCGAAACCCCTAAGACAAGCCATAGACCCCAAAAACCCTGAACTCCCTGGGTGCCGGACAGATAAGCATTTGCAGGTGCACCAGTGTAGAACTGCCTCGGCTGGATTGCTAAGGCGAGAGGGTTTAAGGCTTTAGAGGGGACCGGGGTTTAGGAGTTTTGTGTTTCGGGTTTAGGAGCTTAGGGAAGACAAGAATCGAATAGGAAATCCTCCAAACGCGGTGGATGCAGCGAAACCAGATTGAACTTGATATCAATGCGGTTAAACCCGAGACCTCCGAGAGCTCGGCGCTCAGAAAATAGCCTTGTCTGCGCAGTCGGGATTTCTTGATCTCCTCCAGCTTGAACCTCGACAGCACCGGTCCGACAACAAAAGCACTCACGTCATCATCATGATCATCATCTGCTTCACCAGCATCAGTATCATCAACATTATCATCATCATCTTCATCATCTCATGCCCTCCTGGCATTGTACTTTGGCTTCTTCCGTTTTGCGTTTCTTGGCAATCTGCAGGTTTCGGCAGCCACACCCAGACTCTCCAGGCAAGGCAGGGTCGAGGTCTGTGGGCTTGTCAGATCAATCCAGCTTCGGGCTCTCACAACCGTGCGGCCTAATCATGCATCATGCTTTAGACAGTTAGATCTGACGCTCGAAACGCTACTGGACACGCGAAGGAGCAAGCTCTAGAAATCTCAGTCTTGCTGATGCAACGACTTCTACGGGTGTGCTTTCGGTTTGCAAGATTAGTTTCCGGCAACCCAACTGCTGCCTGAACCTGCCGCTCTCTGCCAAACTTTGACACTATCGCATCGTTTCGGTCACCCCTGTCGTTCGGGCAGAAGAATTGCCCAAAGCTGTTGTGACGAACCCGAGTTTTTTTCTGCAACCTGTGGCGTGGAGAGCAGGCCGGCAGAATGCATGCTGATCCTGTTGAGGGTCGTACTCTTCGTTTGCCATCTTCATGGCAATCAATGGATTGTCACCTGTCACACGACATGTAAGGGGCGAGCATGACGAGCCGCCTGCAGCGCTACAGACAGCCGATCTTCCATCGGCCCGAGAACCCAACACCATCCAACACCCAAGGGCCCAACGAATGGCTTTGACTTTGTGGATCATTTGTTCCACCTGAACGCGATTCGCAGCTTGAGGCAAGGCCCGGAGCCTCACAGCGTTGACCGGGGCTTCAGCCGGGTTGACGATGAGCCGGTTGGCATCACGGGAGAACATGAGAGACCTCGTCAGATCTGCTGTTGGCGAGTCCTACTTCGCCGTCTTGGGCGCCCTGGGATGCCCTGGGATCCCTGGCCCGGTCAAGAGCAGGACCAGCACGATCCCCGTCGTAGCCAGACCTTCACGGGCCCAAAAAATGACAGAAACTCACGGTGATCTTTCTGCGGGGGAGGGCCGGGGAGGGGGACGCTCCTTTTCTCAGCGCTGGCGACGGGAGCCTGAGGTCACAGCGAGCTACACGCAAGCAGGAGTCTGTAGGACTTAGGACTTCCTGCAGTTTTGCAGTATCCGCGCCGCTCCGCACGTGATGCATTGTGGCAACAACGAGCAGAGCGGCCATGGAAGCGAGTCTTGCGAGCATTGCGAGCCTTCGCAGCCCGCACACGGCCCTGGCACATGTGAGGGCCCTGGCCTGTGCCAGCACCGTCGGGCTGTCGGCAATCTCTCGCGTGGCCCCGGTTGCTCCAAACACAGCACCGACAGGAAAAAGGTCGACAAGTAAATCTGGATTCAGCATGAGAGCATAGCCTTCGCTCGTCTCGGAAAACGATCCAAGTCGGATCGAAGAGAGGTTAGCATTGATTGATATTGATTGGTTGATTGGTTGGCGCGCTTTCGCGGCTCAAGCTGAGATGTCCTGTGCTGTACACTCGAGAGGAGTCCAGCGAGCCGTCAGGGGCTATACAAGCGCACTGTACAGCGGATTGATTTCCTTGCAAGTTCGGGCGGTTATACCGCCAGCAATTTCTGCACAGTAGACTTCAGCTCCTCCACCGTCTCTGCATCTACATCCACAGGCTGGAAGTGTTTGGCCAAGCGCTCCAAGCACATCTGCACAATCTCCAGTTCAGTCGACAACTCCTTCAATGAGGGATCCGTCATGAGCTTCACTGTTTTGCAAAGTGACTGTGGGTTCTTGGTGCCCAGGGTTTGCGAGAGCTGCTGGGCTGCATGCTTTTCAATCGCGGAATCCCCGATGGAAATCAAGTTGCATGGGCTGTCTGCACCCTGCTTGAGAAAGTCGAGCATGGCAGCACGCTTCGATGCAACGTAAACATCACCTTCACCCTCGGGCAGAGAGGCGTCACCGTCCATAAACTCAGGGCCATAGAGGATTGGGATGTCCAGCTCAGAGAGGAGAACTTCCAGGTCCAGGCCTGGAAGGTACTGGGACGCCGACTCGGGCACCCAGCCACGCTCGGCCATGGTAACGATGGCCACGTTCCCTAAGGAGCGAGCCGTCCGCAACAAGGAGCGGACACGATCCGCATGTCGCTCCATCGCTGCGAAACAGGGGCAGTCCCTCGGCAGCCCAGCCTGCTTTGAGCCCTGCCTCCCAGAAAAGGCTCTCTGGGGAATCATCCTGTCCAAGTCATCGAGAAAGCTCGTGGGCATCAGCGTGTCATCCCAGTCAAAAACGATCCAAGTTTGCTCTGGATGTGCGGCGGGCGCATCCAAGCCTGGGGCCTCTGCTCGATGCACCCGACACTTGGCGATGAACCGCACCGCCGCAAAGGCGGCAGTCCACACGGCGTCGGGCTTCCAATGCTCGGGCTCCGGCTCTCTTCGAAAATCATCCAAGTTGTATGAATCTGTGCTTCGGTCGGATGGAACACTCTCCAAGTCATAATCTGTGAAGCGAGTTGACAAAAGACTTTGCACGTCACAGTCGCAAAGCTCGCACATGGCTACCTAGGGTGAGCACTCCCAGATTCAGCGTTTGAAGCCGTAGTGTCTCGTGCTCAAGCAGAACAAAATCCACGGTCTGGACAGACATGTTGGCTGTTAGCTTGCGATCGCAGCAGCTCACCGATTTCATCGGAACCGAGGCCGGAACTGAAATAGGCGACCTCTTTGTTGTATATCCTGCCCCCCCAAGACACCACTGCACGCGACCAGGGCATCAAAACCGCCAGCTCCCCTCTGGCACCAAGTCCCCGACCGAATGTCAAAGAAGAACTCGAAACGCCACTCCTAAGCCAAGTTTGCAAATTCGATACCACCACCCTGTCCGCTACAGTCACACATGCGAAAGAAACAGCACTGACTTCTTCACTTCGTTCATGCTCTTCCCAGCTTGAGCACACACACCACGCCTAAACTCAATAAATTTGGATCAGCTGCATTTCGTTGCGCTCGTGTCTGCCATAGTGGGATGACAACCTCGCAGACAAGGCAAAGATAGCCGAGCCTTCCCTTTTGGGACCCTGTCTGCTTCAGGAGTTGGGAAACAAAACGTGCCCGTAGCAATTCTCAAGCTGCCCCTGCGTGCAACCACGATGCCGAATAGTCTGTCGCACGAAGGTCCTGGGCATTGCACTTGTGAATGCTGAATTCAACTGCATCTACCAGGAGCATCTCTGCCAGTACAACAATCCCACGTCATCACTGCGGCTCATTGCAACAATCTCAGCGGTGCTGATTGGGCCCCCGCCTGCGGGCACAACACGGGATAAGAGACGTCGCCGTTCACATCTTCGGCAAGGAGTGAAACGCCTGAGTAGGGAAAAGCGTCCTGCCACATCGGGTTATCTACGAGGCCTCCTGTCCAACCTCGACTTTCCTCCATGGCTCAGTGGCCAGACACAGAAATGACATGCTCCCCTTCTTGCTACTGGGAGACCTGTCCCAGACCACAGACAACACCTCCCAAAACCTTTTAGTCCTCAACCTTCACACGCCGGGGTTTGCAGCTGTTGCTTTTCACGACATTTCACGTAGGCTGCCCAAGATGCGAACAAACATAGCTTCTTCCGCTAAACCTCAAAGGCCAAGCTCCACGAGACTGGGGTGCCGGCCTAGCAGCGGCGACTCTGGTGTGCCGCAGTTGTTGGTCCACTCTCCGGAGAGGAAGGTCTGACCACTGTGGGGATAGGAATTAGACCACTGTATTTCGCAAGTCATGAAAACTTGTGCAAGAGTGGTGTCATGTGAGACTGACTAGGTTACGACCGCAGCAAAGAAAAACATCCACAAAGGATGATATGCAGGACTGCCAAGACAGCAATACTTCGGAGTGATAAACTGTACCAGGACAGTAGGTCTCTGTGGTATTCTTCAGGACTTTATGCAAAGCTACCCGCTACCCCCCAAGTGCACTGCAACTTTCTTCGCGACACTGCCATTTCCATCCATGACCAAAGCTCGTGCCTACAACGATACAGCATGTTTTGACTGCGTCTGCTGTAACTGACAATCGTTCGAAGCTCGCAAGTGGCTGTCGGAAGGCATCGCCTCGTCGCACAACTGCGGAATTTGTCTTCGACGCCTTCCCTTATGATGTAATGCGACTTAGTCAAAGTTAATGGAATAACAACTATCAGGACAATCATACTAATGATGATCATAATGATAATTGATAATAATGACAATAGAAATGCTAGTAATAATAATCATCATCATCATAATAGTACTAGTAATAAGAATAAGAATAGGAAGGGCAACAATAGCATTATTATCGTATTATTATCGTTATTATTCAAGCCTTATTCTTATCATTACCATTAATATTCTTACTATTACGACTATAATTATTATTGCCATTATTATTGTTACTATTATTGTTGGCATAAGTATGATGGGTACAGTATTCATGAAAGTATGAATATTTATTATTCTTGTCATTATTATCCTTATTACTATTAACCTCTGGTCTTATCTCTTGTTGTCATGTCCTTCTCTCCCTCCTGGTTTCCCATTGAGACAAGAGAGCGTGCTTCGCTGCTTCGCGAGCCGGCCGCACAGACGACCAAGAATTGAGGGACGGGAGGCTGCAGGCAAGAGATGAGACAACGCAACTTCAAGAAGAGACAAGGATAAAGTCGACGGACAGACAACATGCACACATCCTCACAGGACACCAAAACCATCACGCTTGCCAAATACACGTGTACTCTTGCTGTCGCTGGAACTTCCGCACAAAAACTTATCGGCTGGAGGTGAGGATGAGGGGGGCCAGGAAAACCAGTAGCTGTAGGCGTTGCTGTTGTTATTGCTGCTGCTGTCGCAGTTGCAGCACGAGAAAGTTGCTGCGGTAGCAGAATGAAAACGAGTGCAGCTCGCGACTGTCGCATCCTGGCCTGCACCTGCGACGGCATGACGCCATAGTTGTAGGAGGCCAAGTACCCATTCTGGCCGCGCGCAACACTTCATAAACAGATGGGACGAGCCGGATCAAGCCGACATAGTACGGGAGCTCCAGTAGCCACCAGAGCTGCACCAGGCTGCCCTCTGGCTTTGAGGCCCGTGCTCGCGAAGCCTGGTCGAAGGCAGCCACGGTATCAAGATCGAGCTGCGCCGCAGCGGCCTGACAAGGGAATGGCAAGTGTCTCGCCTTCTGGGCAACCCGTACCGGTTCAGGGCCAAAGTGCAACACATGGAATTCATTTCTGACGGCATGAGAAGCCAAAGCCCCAAAGCTTCAGCCAGCACCAAACACTCGAAGCTCACTGGTGGTCCTTGGCGTCCACAGCGGCAAGGTTTCGCCCACGAAGGCCAACAAAGTATAGATGGCCTTAACTCAATCGGCAAGGTTTCAGCCTCTGGAAAAGGGCGGAGGGTCACTTCATCCAGGGTTTTCGGTGGAACTTCCCTTTCAACCATAAGGGCATCGCCCCAAAATGCGCTTGAGCAGGACAGGTTGGTGCTGCTGTACCTCCAGGCAGAAGGGCAGGCAATAAAATTGCCATAGTATGCCATATAGCTCATATAGCAATAAAATTGCTATCGTATAGTCTAGTATGCCATATAGCGAAACGTCCAGTGCAACTACGTACAAGCTGAATCAAGATGCTGGAGCCGAGGCAGGAGACCACGCTACAACAAACAACATGACATGGGAATGGCATCTGTAAGCAGCCCAGTTCATTTACTATCGGGCTGGCTTCAGTGCGCGATGGTCGGACCTATGCATAAGAAGCATCATCAGCTGCATAGGTGTCTATAGGCGCTCGTAATCGGTCTCTTTGCGATGGTAAAACCATGCTATACCACAAATACATGGGTCACGGGCAGTACTTGTTCAAGCCAGTCCCAGCAAACCAGTTGTGATAGTACACCTGGCGTCGAAGCGTCGGCAGAGAACATTGCACGGGCTCTTCCCTGATCTTCCCTGGTTGTGGACAGACTGAACAAGTTCGCCTTCTCAATCTGTAGCGGTTGACAGTTTTGCGCTTCGCTGCTTGTTTGCGGAGATGAATGTTGAGTGAGACTTTGCTTACACCCAACGACTCCCGTGCACAGCAAACTGAACACTGTGAAGTGCTGACTGAGTTCGCCGCAAAGTGGAGCATCTGTTGCTGGTAGAAGGCTCGTGAAGAGGCATTTTGCATGGACACATTCGAGTTGAAGTAGTCCTGACATGATGTCGACCCATGACTCCGCACTTCTACTTCCCGCTCGTTCGGAACAAGCCCAAGCCTGAAAAGCATTCATCACTATGTTTGAGCCGTACCTTGGCACAAGTTTGGAGAAGATCGCCACCTCTTCAACCAAACTGGCAGCAGCTGTTGCTACTGCTGCTGAAGGTCCTATCAGAAATTGCTGCCTTTCTGAGCGCCTTACGCAGTGGAAACAGGGAGCTGGTCAATCTCATCCTTTTGCAAAAGCGGCATAAGGATCAGCATGACCTGCAGCAGGCAGGCGGCAGATTCTCGACACCTTGTGGTGGAATGTATCCACGGCCCCTAACTTGAAGACGGAATGTGGCTACCCAAAAACCTACAAGTAGGAAATAAATGAACCTGGTGTTTTCGGGAGGCATCTTACTGCCGGCATCTGCGAGCTCCTGGCCAAGATGAGGATGATCACCCGGCGGGTTGTCATCTCAGACCTTGCACCAGCGGAACGAGGCCCTGCAACACAAGAGAGCTCCCTTTGTCGAGGTCACAGAGGGCAGCTGCAAGAAAGCTGCAGGCAACTTCCAAGCCAGTGGCAACTTCTTGCCGAGCGTGGACTCTTGATGTTGCATCTCGGCCTTGCTAATGACTCTTGGTACATCGAACGGCGCCTACGAAAGCCGATCGACTTGCTCACTGTTGTCCTCTCGCGCTCGGCCACTTAGCCATGCTTCCAAACAGACATCCCTGGCATACCCCCTAAACCCTAAAGATTTTGAGCCACGGGCAGATACGGCGGCATCTGCACAGGCGAGGGTTTTTGTCGGGAGTTCCGAAGGGAGCTCTGGGACGCCTCTTGGCAAGAGCCGGGGTACTACAAAAGGAGTCATAATGGTGATGATAATGATAACCATGGTAAAAAGTGATCAAAATGGTAATGACAATGCTGATAATGGAATTTTGCGATGATTGCATGGCTAGCACACTTCCGCTTCCAGCGGCCAAGAACAGAACACTTTATGCCGAACTTGGCGAATACTGACATGTCCGCATCATATCCTCAGTACATCTCAGAAGCCTATCATTTCCTTTACCTTGGGCTTGTCAGCTCACCGACAGTTGCTTAGCCTGCGAACAGTCCGGGATCAGCATTGCCCGAGGCTGATCTTGACAACTTGGCACCACATCCTTGATTCCCAAAGCCCTGCCTGCTTGGACCACATCTTCCTCGTCCCACTCATCATCATCATTCTCTTTGTTTTTTCCCTGCAGTGCCTCGGGTCACTTGGACTGTAGGAGACTCAAGGCTCGCCTCAAAACTCGGCAGCCGCTTTTGGAAGATCAGGCAAGCTTAAATACATAAGCATCAATGCCTGCAAGAACAGCCTCACACCATGGCCCTCAACAGCCACTGTGGTTCATGTCATCTTTACACCCGGATAGTGTGAGGAACAAGCACCTTTATCTATCCGGGCAAGATCGACAAACAGCATGCTACCAATCTGACTTGCCTCGACAAACCTAGATCTTTCGGCGGCGCCCATACTAGCAGCAACAACGACACCGGCATTAACAACAACACAATGCTGAACGAGTGATAATACTCATGACAGCGTTGGTAAGAATAGCCTCCTCATCATCATCATCATCACCGACAATACTAGCACCTCTAGTAGCAATCCCCGTGGCGTTGCGTTTGCTGAGGCAGCTGCGGCCTGCCGCCGCCGCTTGCGCTCTCGGTCGGCCTGGACTGCAAGGCTCCTAAGATTTCGGCTTAAAGGATAAGCTTTGGAGTGAACCCAAAGCCTCAAATTCAAACCCGGAGCTGAGACGAGCAGCGAGGAAACTCGCCGGTAAGAGACGCAGGATTGCCTCTTTGAAACCCTTAGGCGAAACCCTAAACCCGAAGCCCGAAACCAGAAACCCGAAACCCTAATCCCTAAACTCTAATCCCTAAACCGCTTGCTATGTAGGAATGAAAAAATCCCTAAACCCCTAAACCCGAAATCCCGAAACCCTGAAGAAGTCGAGTCGAATCTATGGTCCTTGATTTTACACTGCGTCACTCCCAAGGCTTTGGCAACAGCCATTGCGCATGCTTATTGCTCCACTAAGTCTAGGTCATCTGCCGTGCCACCACATCCACTAACGGCCACGAATGACCATGCTTGGCCCAGGCCATGACGCGCCTGCGCTTTGCCTTTTTGGGGCCCAGGGCGTCAGGTTGCACGCACGGCCGCTTGCCTCGTAGTAGGCTTTGTAGAGCTTCAGGATTCTGACCTGAAGGGAAGGCGAAGTAGAAAAGGACTGAAGACTAGGTTGTTCGGATCCAGGGGCTGGGCAGCTATGGCGGTGCGCAGCAGGAGTCTTTTCCGATCCCCGCATCCACTGCAGTACCCTTTCACTTATCATTTGTGGACTTGTCTGCGGTATTCTAGGTCAAGCCGCACAGTGGCGTTGCCATGTACAGTTCGCACTAGTCGGAAAAAGATATGGAAAAAGATGGCCCTAGACTGCATTGCTCAAGACGTCGTGCATGCGCAAGCAACAGTTCCGTCAGTGGATCTGAGGCTCCGTCCAATCTAAGCACGCGGATCATCCGTGCGGCTTTGGCGCCAACCCGCGCCGTCCTGGCAAGCACAGTACTACTCATATACTTATGACCAGCAAAACCGACGCTTCTGAAATAGCAATGGTTTTCTCGGGCTGTTCTGGGCTGGAAGGCAGGCAGCAACAGCGTCAGGGCCAGACTTCGCGAGGGGTGCATGCTGGAGAATGCAGGAGACAGTTGCAAGCGATGCCTTACAGCCCATTCACGCGGACTTTTTCCCAAACCCATTGCGTACCCGCCTGCCGCTTCGCAGGGTATCGCCTCAGAAGGCCAGAGCCCCTACTTTCCACCTGGCTTTGCGTTCCAGCCTCGAAGCTCTACATTCGGATAATCACAGAAAGTAATCGCGGTGTTTATGCGGCATTCTGCGGCAAGATCGGCAGCACGGAAATGGTACCCGCAACAAAGCTCATGCAGGCCCAGATGCCCTCTTCAGACGTATCTGTGTTTGTGGTCCCGCCGAAAGCTGCTTCGTTCACCTGGGGGGACCATATACCGACTATCCAAAGGCGAGACCCATCTCAACTGAGGCTCCAGCCCACGTCAAATCGAGCACCAATGTGGCGGTGGAAACAACGTCCAAAATAAAAAAGAATCCAAGCCAGTAGTCGGCCTCGATCCAGAATCAACACCGGGAAGCGGGATTCCGGAGAGCACGACTCTGCCTACCCTTACTGCACAAGGCCCGCGAAAACTCATGCAGTAGCTGTAGTAGCTCCTGCTCCTGCCTTGCCCAGGACGGAAATGAAAATCTCGAACGTGAAAATGGCTAAGCAAGCCAAGACCTAAGCCAGGTTCACACCGTTGGAACAGATGAAGACGAACATCTGGAGCTCTGCATATAATTCACTCTCAAAGCAATCAGCGAGCTTGCGGCCATACCATTGAAATAGTTGTCTGCAGGCTTCTCCTTGATGTTTGGAATCGAAATGAGCTGAAACCCACAGCAACATTAACCGAACACGGCTTGCCAACTGGGTTCCGTTAGAAGCACTCGCAGGTCATCCCCGGTCAGGGCGTAGATAGTCAGAATCGTTGTGAGACCTTCGGAGCAGCAAAGCATGCGCATGCTAGACCATGGCAGCACACCACGAAGCCGTTCCCAAGGCGCAGGCTAATAAAGGCTGTGTTCTCAACCAGACGGCCCGAGCACTTCACGTACCATTTCGCGGGCCGGGGCCTGGCCTGTCAAGCTTCGGGAGCTGTGACTTCCGCCACGGTCTAGGGTTTTGGGCTTAGGACTTTTTTGCGGCCGCTGGAGCACTGACATTCGGAATCTGCTAGCTGTTAGCTTGAGGTTGAGGAGTTGGGAAGCTTAAGGCTTGGCATGGCTTGGGGTTTCGACTTTAGGGTTCAGGGTAACTTCAAGCGGACCACTGCACCGGGGCCCAGGCATCCTTCACCTCCGCTTTGGAAGGCTTTCTCACAGTCTCTCTTGTTGTTGAACCAGTGGAGGACTTGTTGTCCGACTTGTTGCTCAACGAAGCCACGCTTGCAGTTGCTCGCGGGGCCTGAGCGGAATACAAGCAGTGCCTTGGACTGGCGTTTGTCCCATCCTCGAGTTACTTTTTAGGAACTTGCCAAAGCTGCCGAAAACTTTACCCTTTTACGGCGAAAACATTCATTCAACCAAGGCTGGTGCATCATTGGTAGTGGCGAAGGAAATCTGGCTGCTGGCGCCAGATGTTCGATGTTGAGGCCTCAAGGCCACTTGCCCTGGGACAAGTACCTACATTTTGCTGTCGCGACCCGACCTGCAATCAGAACGAGCTGCCACTGAATGCTAGCGCCATACAAGCTCAGACTCTCACCGGCGCGGTGGCTCCAGCTCCATGTCCCTGTTCAAAAGCTTCAGAACTTCCAGGAGTCCCTTATTCCTGCGTGCTGCAGCGAACCAACTATTTATCCCAAACGCCTTCAGTTGCGCCGGCACATTCAGCAGCGGAAGCGGAAAAATTTGGCGAAACACTTGGACAGTGCCTATGTGGCAACGCTCGTACAGGGATGGTTGGGTTAGGCGAAGGTTACGTTGTGTTTGCAATGTCTGTGTGCTGGCATCTCCGGAAACCTCCGCAAGCTAGGGTCCAACTTCTGGTTTTGATGCTTGCCTACTTGCCACTCAAAACCTCTGTCACCAGAAACAAAACCAATCACATCACGCTCCGGCGGATCATCAGAGAGAAGGTTGCAGACACACATGTGGCACCTGCGGTCACGCCAACAGGCACTCAAAAGCAACTGCGCAGATGCAATCTTCAGAACCTCAAGCAAGCATTGAGTATGTTTGCACAAATTGCATACACTTGCCTAAGTGTTTTTCTTCTTCAACTCAACACGTCGAGGCTTGTTTGCTCCGCAGTGGAACTAAAATGGGAACATGCTCGTCTCAAACATGCGCATCACCACTCTTATAAGCTTCAACTTCGTTCCTCAAGGAGCTACCAACGGCAAACGATCATAATCCCGAGAAGTGTTCATGTTCTCGCCGCCTGTGACATGTTCCGTGCGGTGAGACTGCACCCATTTGGGCGGCAAATGTGCAACGCCATAATCATGTATTACTGCTTGCGTTGCCCATCCCGTTTTTGACACGACAGCCAACTATGGCACGATCCCGGCGCCACACATGTATCCATTCGATTCAGAAGTCAGACGCAAATTCAAAACGAGTCCTCCTGTGAAGCTGAATGCTGTGAAGCTGAACGAAACCATGACATAGAACAGCTGCAGAGAACTGCATCAGAAGTTCCAGGCATACTCGCACGCACTGCTGTCATGCTCCAAAAGTTGCATGGCAAGTTCCGAACACCAGCACCTTACACAGCTACTGTACAAAATCGCACCTGCTTCTGGAACGAGGGTATACGCGGGTGTGACAAGCAACAGCCCCATGCTCTGCCTACATGATGCCTCTCTTAGGGGATTGACGACGCCGGGCATCCATGTGACGGAACTTGCATTCCGCACTCTCCTATATTGTTTTAGGAAAACTTCTCGCTCACGGCGTCTTCTTGTCCAAACTTCACCTGACATGCCAGCAATGCTGTCGAAGCATTCACGGACAGGCATTTCCCAGCAAACCAACCCGATACAAGAGCATCTCTCCAGACACTCTAACAATTCGAGCAAGCCTTTCAATCGCCCAAAACACAACACTAGCACAGGCCTGCCTCATAGCTACGTCTTCCATCGTGGGATCTTCCCGGAAAGCATGTGCTTGGGCGAAACCCTGTCGCTGATCATCGTCAAACTAGTAACTAATTACAAGTGTTGAGACTCAAGTTGTACCCTCCATGGCAGATCATGACACCGTGCCGCCCTGACCCTCTCCTGCTCCACGATCACACCCGTGTCCGGTGAGTCTGCCAGGAATGCCTGATGCACTGAATGAAACCGCTGAATGAACCCTTCTTCCTATAGTAACAGTTCATGAATACATGAAAATGTACACGAATATACTAGTACAACATAATATAATATACTTATTGTACGTATACTATAATATTCCACCATATACTAGAATAGACCATAATATATTTATTATCGTAAAACTATACTATCGCACGCTAAAAAATATACTATGATATTCTGTAGTATACTGTAATATGCTATAATATGCCAAAAAATATGCTATAGTATACTATCTACTATACTACAACAAACTATAACATGTAATAATGTGCTAAAATATACCTGAACACCAAAAATATCTTGAAATATATTATAACATACGATGACAAACTATCATATACTATTTATATCTATTTATACTATCACATACTGTCATATACCACCATATACCACCACATACTATCATATATCATAACATACTATAGTTTACTATAACATAGTATGATATACGATAATTTACTGTAATGTAAACCTAATATAACAGACTACAATGAAACATACGATAGTAAACATTCATATACCCTGATATACTCATTACCAATACACGACAACATCCGATGAGCTCAAAATTAAAACACACCCATACAGTTAGTGTGATTTGGAGAGCCTCCGGCGCCTCGGTTTTGAAGCCGCCGTTACAGCCTCGACAGTCGTCTGTTTAAGTTCATAGGTTCATGAATATGGAAGTGTCTTTCCATCTCGGGAAGGTTTGGAACTTTGAGGCCACAACACTTTCCGAAGCAGCCTGGCAGGACTTCGCAATTGGGCACTGCCCTTCAGAAGCCAAATCACCAGGACAGAAAAGCTTGCGAGAACTCGACAAATGCCAACCAGCTGCCAGTTTGTGGGGGCTCCGCATACCTCCTTGGCAAGAATGCATACGTGAAACCATGCATATCCATTTCATGCAGAACCTTCCCTGCCAGGCAATGCAATCCATCCCGAGCGTTGGGCGACCATGCGTTGATTCGTTCATCTTTCAGTGTGTTGATATGGTCAACCTAACAAACACGACTTTCACATGACCCGGAGGTTGTTTCTGATGCGACTCTTGGCCTGCATTGGTTCCCACCTTGCAGAACACTTCCGTTAAGCCGGGAGAGCTCTCACAAATGACGACTATGTCATGTCTTGGGAAGACGGCTCCCCCTCTGTGACGGGCATCAGACACACGTCATCCTCCTCACAGAGAACTGCCAAAGCTCCTTCTTCGAGCTGATATCACTGGAAAGTGCTTTCGGCCTTGAAGGAATTTGTCGCCTGCACGCACAGGTTCACCCCCATGCTGTCAGAGCATCTTTCGGCTGCAGCAGAAACCTGCTTGTGAATACTTAAAAATTTGACAACGCTTACCGCCCTGGTTCTTGTTCAAATACCCACGGACAAAGCCATTCAGATAATTGCTTATTGGGCTACACTGACAAATGTAACACGACATAACATTTTTCGTTTCATGCACATGAACCCCCCTGGACGGATTTGTTCGGACACCTGGTCGCGTTTGTGCTGGCGGTTTCGTCAGGCGGCGGTTGGCGGACAGGCGCACATCGGGAAGGCCGAAGGCCGCGCAGCTCGGATCAGTTGGGTCCACTCGCCGCGTTGGAAAGCTGACGCCCGGCCCAACAGTTCCGCGCACCCTGCGATCCTTGTTGTCGCCGTCCGTGTCAACAACATGCGCCGCACGAGCCGGAACAAATCCAGGCCAGTGATGCTTGCACTGCAGCTTTGCTCGGGCGTGCCAGCCTCTGGCAGTTCCGCGAGTGCATACACAGGGGTGCTCCGCACAGGTGCGCGCAGGAACGGGGACGTGTCCTGCATTGTCGGCACGAGGTGACGAAGCTCGTCAGCCACATCGATGGTTTTATCAAGCTGCTCCCGGCCTTGTGGTCCCGCCAGGGGGAAACGGGCAATCCCGGCCCGTGCAGCGCCGGAGGCAGGAGTTCCACCGATTCAATCTGCGGAGGCTTCCACAACGTCGCAGCTGGCGCTCCCCGATGTTCCCCTCCCTTTCGCGGCGGCACTGCTCCCATGTCACGTCGCAGCACAACGCCTCGCCGAGCGGCGTGGCCTCGTAAGCGACGAAGTCAAGGCGGCGGCGATCGGCGGATGCGGCGTGATGGTCACTGTAAGCGTCAACGTGGGTACAGTATCCGTGTGTCCATGTGCGCCGCATCTGTATGAAGCGACTGGCATTCAAGGGCAACCGCAGCGCCGCATGTGGTCTGGGGGCAAAGCGGAGCCAGCCTCGCTGGGATGCGCCCTGGACTGTGAATGCAACAAAATGCAACAAGTTGTGAACAACACGGCGCTGGGGTCGGCTTGGCCTGCACCGCCTCGCGCGAGCCAAAGTCAAGCTGTCGCTGAGGCCGCGTAGCGTGGGTAGTTGGTAGTTGTAAATGTTGGACACGTACGTGGCATCGCCACTGGCGAAACCTTCCAGCGCCTCGTGTCGCGCGGCTTTGCCCGGACGGCATTCTTGCCACCCCTCGTTTTGCAAAAAAAGTGTGTCTCCCTCTCCCCCCAAATGCGGATCTCCGCCCATGGAATGGAGAGTGAGCGCACGCGCTTGTTGGCGAAATCGGAGGTGCGAAGTGTCAGCTCAGGCTGGCTGGTACTGGTCGGCCGCTGCCGCTTTCCGTGTAGCGAAGAAAAACTATACTTGGGCCCTCGAGGCAGCCGAAAGGGTTGCCAGGTTTTTGTGCCTTGGACGTAGGGGGGACCGGCGCGCGGGCGGATCGAGGTCAGTGGCGGTACGTAAGACATGGGCAAAGGCCAAATTGCAAACGTAAGCTCGCAGAAAGAGCGGGGCAAGTGCCCAAGCACGTCGCGACGACGCAAGCGCTGACGCCTCGTCCGTTGGGCTGCGCGGTGGTAGTCTGGCCAACGCGAACAGCAGCCAACACAAACGGCGGTTTTCGGGCTGAGCTACAACCGAGCCGCTCAAGTCGACGCGAGTTGCAGCAACTCCAGCCAAACACCGCGAACGAAGAGATGCGCTGAAGTCACAGCGGCGATCGAGCGGGCAGGATCGATGGCCACGCTTTGGGTATCTGTCGGGCTGAATGCGGACTTGTTCCTGCCCGCTGTGAGTCCTGAATGCGGCCTCCCAACATGCGGGTCCCCGAAAACATTTTTTTTTCGCGCACCTTTTTGATGTCCGCAAGGTCCAAGTCCCCGTGCAACCTGCGAACCTGCGAACTACGGGCCCAAAAGGCTGGGCGCGGGAGGGGCTGCGTCATGCAGCACGTCCGCGAGCGGCGGGTGCTGTGCGCCAGGAAGGGC
>CAJNJA010025541.1:0-32494 GCA_905231915.1 Symbiodinium necroappetens | reverse complement strand
TTATGTGCTGGTGCGAGGCAGACACCGCGTCATGAGTTTGATGCGATAGGTCTGCCCACCCCTCTGCGTGGTGGCAGCCTCAAAGACAAAGTGAGGCCAACTGGGCCTGCGCCAATGGCGACTTTCAAGGCTTTGGATGCTGACTCCGTGTGCCTTGAACGGAGCCTTTCTCCCCGGCACACCTTAGTCTAGTCTCGGCCTCCGCTTGGGTCTGTCAAGCACACCTCCCCCCCCCCTCCGTCATCCCCCACGCCTCCGCTTGGGTGTGTGAAGCGATTGCGTCCTCCTCTTTCTCTTCGCAGCGTCGCGTACTGCGCCGCATGCGCTGCTCGTAGCTTTGGCTTGGCTTTAGCGGCTCCAGGCGTCGTGTTCCCACTCCTGCTTGTGCGGGAGTCTTCGCGCGGGGGAGGGGTGACCTGTCCAATTGCTTTTCTCTGCCGAGCTGTGCTTGCAGTACCCGCAAACCCATCCTTCGTGTTGCAAAGCGTTCTTTCCCTTGTCCTTGACACACCAAACCTCTCTTCCGGGAGATGCGCCGGATCTTGTGAAGAACCTTGTGAAGTGCCTATCAGGAAGCTTTTCAAAAGCTTATCTTTTGCTGTGACACTGTGTCCTGGCTTTGGCGCTGCAAAAGCAAGCAGTACTCAAGCATGCAGCAGCAATGCAGGAAGCCGTACTGTCTTACTGCGACGACATTCAAGCAATGTCTTCCGTGACAGCCTGTTTTTGTTTTGAGTAGCTATACCACAGTGTCTGTGTTCTCGCTGCAGTGGTCTCAATCTGGTCCTCCAACCTGTGGACAGGTGACAGAGCGTTTCGGAACAGATCCGGTTCGGAACCGTTCCCGACTGCTTAAGGCTTTTTTCTGAAGATGCTTCCCGAGACTGTTCTGAGGGTTCCCGGGAGTTGCCTGGTGCTTCCAAAGCCCTTGTGAGCATTGACAAACACACCCCAGAGGAGCATTTCAAGGCTTGTTTCATTGAACGTTGAGCCTGGACATTTTCGGGATGCAAGTGCAAGCACAAGTAAAAAGAGAAGCTAGTCAGAGCTCTTCCGTGCTCGCTTCGGAGAACCGCTGGTCGGCGCCAGTCCACCAAGTAAGTCTGGAAAGTCGTACTCAAAAGCTCAGCCTGGTCAATTCGCTTTCTACTAGTCGATGACCGGGCTTTTTGACATGGCGGTTTTGTCGACGAATGCGAGGGTCTGCTGCATGCAAGCCGTGCAAGCCGCCGGCCGGCGCTCTTCGATTCCTCTGGTCTTCTGGCCACGCAGGCGCCAAATGGCGGGCCTGGTCGCTGGCTGTGTCCTTTGACCGCCAACGCTCCTGGGCCTGAGATCGCCTCCTCTTTCTTCGCTCCTTTGGACTGCTGGTTGACCGTTGCTTAACACACCTTGTCCTCGTTTTGTCCCTCTTGGCTGCTCCGCACAATGCAAGCCCCTGCTTTCCTGTCGCGAAGTTCGAGTGCCAGGCAGCCTTGGACCTTCCTCGCATGCCAAGTCGAGGACGAAGCCGTGAGGCATCTGGTTGACAAGTCTGCTAAAGGACCTAAAGCTGTGTTTAGTAAGGACGATCCTGATAAAAATTCCTTGTTCGACAAAGAACCAGCCGATAAGGCAGCTGCTCAACCCCGGGGTCCACTTCTATGCACGCCGATGGGATTCTTCAGATTCCTGACGTCTAGACCCTCGAAACGGCGTCCTTCTACAAGAGCCCAGAAGAGCCAGAGACTGATGTCTTGACGTGCCAGGATCTGCTCGTGCTCTGAAGTGTATGTTCCACAGGACCTCAAAAGAGACTCGGTGTTTTTTCCTTTGCGCCAAGCCTGCACGGTCTGTTCCACAGAGTCCCGCACGATCGGTAGCTTCTGGTGTAACTTATTCCTCGTCAATCTGATAGCTGATTCATTTTTGTAGGTCGGCACGAAACCAGGGATGTACTGGCCAGGGAGTGCAGTTGCTGTGCCTGCTTCTACGTTGGCCGTACTCCAGTTCGCATAAAACTATCCCTAAACCCTAAACCTAAACCCTAAATCCTAAACCCTAAACCCTATACAGGCTAGAGTGATTTCGGCCCAGGCACTCGGAACACGGAGAACCGGGGGGCTGTCGAAAGCGACCGCGCCTGGTGTGCTGTGAGAGCGGTCGACTCTTCCTGACAGGCACGGTTTAGGGTTTAGGGTTTAGGGTTTAGGGACTTTCCGTAAATCGGAATGGCTGGAGCGGGCCCAGGCGGCCCGCGCTCTCTGGGCCCGCTTGCACTAAGTCGGCCATGACGCCACAGAGCTGAGATGGGACATCTCTCGGCAACCGCCCCAATTGGACCAACGCCTTCCCCCAGCTTTCGGCTTCAGGAGTCTGCCCGAAGGGTAGTCCGAAGTGCCTTAGTCCGGAGAGCCTTGTGTTTAGCTTTTGCCTTGCACGTCTTGGCTAAGGCGTTTCGAAAAGGCTAGTATCGGACTTGTGCAAAAAGCCCCCAGATGATTTCAAGGACGAAGTCTGCAGCGACTTGGAGAAGAAACTGGCGCTCGGCCAAAGACTTGGAAAGCTCACAGCATTCTTTGAGCGCAGCCGTGCAGATGTGCTGGCGCTTCGTGCCACAGAGAAGTTGGGTACAAGGTGATGGGTAAGGGCGCTTGGCCTGAAAATCTAGGAGTTGCGAAGCCGAAACCGTGGGCAGCGAGATGTGCCACGAAGTGACAGTCGCAGTCCCACCCGTCTGAACAGAAAGATTGAACGATTTACCCGACTAAACCTGCACAAGCCTGGTGTAGCCGCAGATGGTTCCATGTGCATTCTGATTGTGCAGAAGCTTTTGCTCGTCTGAAGCACCGTCCGATGCGGCGATCAGACATGGATGCCAGGGTTGCCACTAAGCGGACACGGGGCCGCTGCGGTTGTCACTATGGCCCTGCAAGGGTCAGCTGTGGCCCGCCACCGGGCAGTCTGCTTTGCGTTCATTGTGTGGTGGCGCGCTGTATCACATGTATCAAGAAGCATTTGGTGGAAAAGGCTGGGTCATTAGCAAAGCGTGGCAAAGGAGCTGAGAACATCGAGTTTTCTTTGTCACGCATGGGTCTCCGCAACCGATGCCGACGCAGAGGCACAGCGACCAACAGTGCTTTGGGCCTGCCTCGGCACTGGGTTTTTGAATTCCAATGTCAGCCCAGACGAAAGCTGAGTGCAACACTGAGAAGAGAGAAAGCTCCAAAGCTCCCTACAGCCGAAGGACAACATTGGTGCGAGTGCTCAGACATACAACTTACTCGATGGTCGCCAGCTCGTTCCGTATCAATGCACCTCGGCTGCCAGCTATGTTGGCCCATGTCAACGTTGAGCATGCTCTTGTTCGGCATTGATCGTGTGACTTGGTTAGCGTCACCAACTCACTCCGACTCCGACTTTACCTGGCACTCAGAGACTGGCGGTTCCTGCTTGCACAAGCCTGTGGCCATTCGTGCTTGGAGGGGCAATAGGCTTGGGTGAAATCCCCAAACCCTCTGCAGGGCCAATGGAGTCGGCAGAGTGGCTCCACGACCCCATATCAAAGAAAGCAATGCTTGGCGTTGCCGACGCCGGGTCTTTGATCCCCAAGTTGCTCTTGCGAAGATCGCGCAATTTGATGCCTTTCAGGTGCAGATGAGCACCACCGTGTAGACCAAGAACCGGCAAGCCGAAGACGCATTAGCACCCGCCCTCTCCATCCAGTCTTTGGCCAAATCCACTCTCCCCTGCGTGGCGCCGTCTACTTCGGCGCTTTCTCCAGAAGGAGAGGGACTGGAAAAATACGATTTTCATCTTTCCAGTCCACAGCACCCCTGCTGTGAGGAGGGGAAACTGGTGGCTGAAAGCCGCCTCCTGCCAAGGTCGCCCAGCTTTATCTGGGCTGCACTCCATCGTCAAAGGAGTAGCTCACTCTACTGGTTTTCCAATGAACGCCATGTCGCCGAGGTGCCGGCCAGCCTGACTACATCGCTTTTGCAAGAGGAAGCGAGATCGTGGATGTCCTGGCCGTCTAGGCTGAGGTGGTGCGTGCCATACACTCCAAAACAGGCCTCAGAGCCTAGCTATACCAGGGAACCCTACATGTCTCGGGGGATGCGGGAGGGTCACTTCATGGTTTTTGCTAAGTCCTGCGCAACGGCTATGGACAAGCCGCCCTCGATCTTGCAACTTGCGGAAACCGAAACGAGCTCTCTCGGCGGACCGGCTAGGGATGTCTGAAATCATCATCTCCCTGCGCAGCGTGAAACCGAAGCTTACAGCTAAGTCTAAAGCTCAATTCTACGGTGCTTTTGCAAGAGGAAGCATCGGACCTGCGGCAAGGTCTCTGCCCTTGGCGACGGTTTGTCAAAAGTCCTTTTGCCTCGTCCAGGACACAGAAGATCTGCCGGTGTTTGGCCCTGCTACTTGCTTCACAAGGCAGCCAGCGCTCATGCCGGTCTTCGAGTCGCTCGTGGCATGTGCTCACCTTTTCCCATCCTCTGTCTATGCGGCTATGCCCACGTGAGGACCGTCCCTTCAAGGGTCCATCGACCCTAGAGCTTCCGGTTGCTTTTACCTTCTGACTCCTTCCTGAGTCCCGGACCTTTGAGGCTTAATGGTTCTGGAGGAAGCTCCTGAGCCTGCCGGCGCTGCCGGCTCCCATAAGGCTGGGCCCCCCGTCAGATGGTTTCACGCACAGCTCCCTCCCGCTCGGGAACTTCGTGCTTGGAAGCTTGGCGTTCAGGTGCCAAAGTTAGTGAACGGTTCCGGGGGTGTCAGCGCGGCGCGCGGTTCTGTTCTGCTAGGCACAGGAAGAAAGTGGCCCGGTGAGGCCCGCGGGCGCCTTCATGCCTGTGAAAGTTTGGATGCAGCCCTCGTCCACCGTCGAGTCTCATCGCGACTCTCGTAGCTCCCGTCGTCCGCACTGTCTGGACGACCCCCTCGCCGATCCAGAAAGAATCCACAGCAGTACCAGCAGGCGGTCGTATGCCCCCCTGCAATGGACTCCGGCGAGGGCCTTGCATTCAACTTGTCTCAGATCGGCATTCCATCACCCATCTGCTGAAACTGGGTGCTCGCTCGCATGAAGAGAGGGGTCGAGTTCAGACAAAAATGCTTGACATAAATGAATTATTTGCAAAGAGAAGACACGCGTTATTCTTCTCATATATAGTCTTCTTCTTATTATTATTATTCTTATTGTTGTTATTGTTATTGTTATTGTTATTGTTATTGTTATTGTTATTGTTATTGTTATTGTTATTGTTATTGTTATTGTTATTGTTATTGTTGTTGTTGTTGTTGTTACTGTTATTGTTAGTGTTAGTGTTATTATTATTACTACTATTATTACTATTGGTGTTACTATTATCATCAGTATTATTATGAGTATTCAGTATTCGCATTACTATATTATTGTTCTGCTATAATTAATGCTTTATTTGGGCGAAAATTATATATATACACACTGTGTACATATATATATATACATACATATACATATACATATATCCATATACGTATGTACGTATATCTCGCTCTCTCTCTCTCTCTCTGTCTGTCTCTCTTTCTCTCTCTCTCTCTCTCTCTCTCTCTCTCTCTCTGTCTGTCACTCATTTTATATTTAAACTTTTGGCATCTCTGGTAAGAAATTTGATTTATGTAGATACTGTAGTTATACATATACATATAAATATAGAATAAACATACTAGAAGTACATATTGTATGTGTGCTACTATAAAAACATAAAGCTACTATAAGCTACTAGAAAAACATAAAGCTAATGCACACATATTGAAGAATATATTAGTCTATATATAATGCCATTTCTCAAAAATAAAAAGAGTCTTTGTTGACTAATGTGAGATATGTTTTCTTGGTTTAGATTTGCAGGTAGGCACTACTGTATTAATGTTTTCATTACTAATGCTGAGTCGAAGGAACAATTTTCTGTTCATGATAATGATAATAATGGTGATTAGACAAACAAAGAATTTTATTACTATTATGATTAGTATTTTTGTCATATATATATATATATATTGTATACATATAGTTTTCTTTATATATGTTTTGCGTCTTGCGCTATTGCGGAACTTCAACGAGCCGATTTCGTAATGAAGCATGCTTCAAGATTGGCTCATGTGATTTGCAATGAGAGGACGTGGGCGGGTTGCACGATCTGACATGTATTGCCGTATTGCTGTTTCAGGCTTCTGGCACTTGATTCACTCTGTCGACGTGTTCTGAAATTTGCATCTAGCCATTTATACACGTCTGTTGCGAAGTGTCCCACAACATCAAATATTACACGTATAGCTGTATCTGCGTAGTCTCACTGTTTCTTCAAAGGGCATGGTCTCGCAGCTCCATCATGGCAGCCGAAGTTGCAGGCGCGTTACCATCGGGTGTGTGAGCTCTCGCGTGGCAAGCAGGTGCAGGAAAAGCTTAGAGTCCTACCCAGAGGATATACCTTAAATTATAGGGGCCTTAATATTATGATTTGAAGTATATTCCTTAATTGAGACGTAATGGGTTCTCTGGGTAGAGCTTTAGCTGTAGGATTGTAGGAAGCTATAGGGTTTCATCCTGGCAGAACTCAGTTTCCAGGTCCGAAGCTGCCAACAAGGACTGCACGTGCCAGGAGGCGCCCCTTCGCGTTGAGAGCCATCATTCAGGTTTAGGGGTTTAGGGTTTAAGGTTTAAGACTTAAGCGCATGAGAAAGGCCCTGGACCTATACATACATAGACAGATAGATGGATAGATAGATAGGTTGAAAGAAATAAAGATAATGGTATTGCCCAAACGTCAGTATTGTGGGACCCAGATTTGTGCTGCAACTACTGCAGATTTCGCTCTTGCACGAAAGGCATGCGAAGTTTCTAGTACAGTTCTGTTGTTACGATTGTTATGTTATCATGATGCATAAGAAATCGTCGTCGTTGTCGTCTTAGTAGCTTTTAGTAGTCCTAGCATTTGTAGTAGTCCTCGTTTTCGCAGTAGTAGTATTTGTAAGTAGTGGTTGCCCTAGTAGTAGCAATAGTAGCAGTAGCAGCAGTAGTAGTCGCCGTCCTAAACCCCTAAGACCCCTAGAGTCTAGACCCCAAACCCATGAAGCCCTTAGGTCGAAAAAGAATTCTGAGCTACATGAGCCCCTAGAGTCCAAAAGCCCTCGACGTCGACCGAACGAGTCGAAGGCCCTGACCCCAAACCTCTCAACCCTGAACCTTCTAATCTTCGCCCCCTTGCATGCCAGAAGAAAACTTCAAGCCTAAATCCTCGACCCCCCCCCCCCCCATAGAAGACCCTAAACCCCCACGAAGCCACCTAAACCCCAAGCCCTACAACACTAAAACCCAAAATACGCTAAACCCTAAGACCTAAAATACCCTAAACCATTCTAAACCCTAAAAAGACCCTAAACCCTAAACCCTAAAACACCCTTAACCCGAAAAGACCCTAAACCCTAAAGTACCCTAACCCTAAAAAGACCCTAAGCCCTCAACCCTAAAGTACCCTAAACCCTAAAAAGACCCCAAGCCCTAAACCCTAAAGTACCCTAAACCCAAGAATACCCTCAACCCTGAACCCTAAAATACCCTAAACCCTAAAAGACCCTAAACCCTAAACCCTAAAAGACCCTAAGCCCTAAACCCTAAAATAGCCTCGACCCTAAACCCCAAAATATCCTGAACCCTAAAATGCCCTCAACCCTAAACCCTACAGCACCCAAAAACCCCAAAGCCTGGAAGTTTCAAAGAAACCAGAGAACCCAATACCCCTTAATTAAGGAATATGCCTTAAATTATGAGTTAAGGGTATATTCCTTCATGACGAGGTTAATTAAGGATTATAGGGATCTTAATATTATGATTTCAGGGTATATTCCTTCACTAAGAGGTATTGGGTTCTCTGGGAAACCCTTGGAACCTCCACCGCGGGAAGGCTCGAGGTTCGAGCCCCCGGGCTGGAGGAGGCCCTGGAAAATTGGGTTTAGGGTTTAGGGTTTTAGGGTTTAGGGTTTAGGGTTTAGGGTTGTTGGGGCTAGGGTTTAGGGTTTAGGGTTGTTGGGTTTAGGGTTTAGGGCTTGGGGCAGGAATGTAGGTAGGATTAGGTAGGTGTGAAGGCGGGAGGGAGGGAGGGAGGGAGGGAGGGAGGGAGGGAGGGAGGGAGGCTTGGAGGCAGCTGTGTATGTATGTTAATGCGTATGTTTTGGTTGATATGTTTTTGCGTGCCTGCAGAGGTTTTAGGGCTAGGGGCTTAAGGGGCTTTAGGGTTTAGGGTTTTAGGGGTTTAAGGAGTTTTAGGGTTTAGGGGTTTTAGTGGGAATAGGGTATAGGGGATTGGGGTTTCGGGCTTGGGGTTTGAGCTTTTGGAGGGTTGACGTCCTTGGAGCATCTTACATTTTCCCTCTGTATAGGGTTGAGGGTTAAGAGATTGGGGCTTTTAGGGTTTAGGGTTCAAGTTTTGGGGGTTTGAGGGCTTCTGGTTTGGAGGTTAGTGTTCAAACAGTGAGGTTACTTTTATTGGTAAGGGGGGGAGTTAGGGTGACAGCTGTAAAAGCATAGGTGTTTAGGATGAATTTCGTAATTTTGGCACTTCCGGCTTCGGGTGTAGGGGTCTGTCGGTTTCAAGGGCTTTCAGGCTTACGACTGATGGGTTTAGGACTTTGGGATTTTGGGTTTACACGGCTTCCTGTTAGTTCGTTCGCTCTGAACCCGAAGCATGAAGGGTCATGAGTACTTCCAAGCAGGACAAGTAAGGTGACTGAAAAGGTAAGTATTGGTAGCTTATGTGACGTGGATTCTCATGACATTCACCCTTCAGGAACCTTGTTGTTTTTTTTGTACACACGTTAGAGTGGTTGTCTTGTTTGTGATTGTTGGGATGTGGGGAACAGGTTGTAGGTTCCGGCGAGGGAATGCAGTCCTTTCAGAGCTGTGGTTTTCGGACGTGAACTTTCCAACCGCTTGAAAGCCCAAGCCTACATGCCAAATAAACCAGACATGTGACATCTCAAGAACGCCGCATGTCCATCAAAGCCCGCGATCTTGAACGTCCCACAACACATGCATTCTCACTAAACGTATATGATCTGATAACTTGGAAACAAATGAGTGTCCAGACATGTCCGATCTGCACTTTAGCCTGCACGCACACACCTGGGAACAGTACTGCCTCATCTTTTCTGTGCGTAAGAGCTACTCGAGGACCTGCGAATAACAGGTCGTACTGAAAGCTACGTGTGCCTTGGGCTGTACCGCATTGCTCAAGCATGTGCCCAATGGTCCTCGGTACCTATAGAGTAGAATGTAGGGTTCCATATTAGGAATGAGCATTTTTATGTATTTTGATTTGGAGAAGTATCTCCTAGAACAGTACCTAGGGCCCTTTGGGGCAGAGATGACAAGCTCAGCTGTGTTGAAGTACTTGCCGTGACACCAGGATGAGGTTTTCCGTTCCGGAGAAGAATCCACAGCCATGCCACGGTTTGGGGCCCAAAGTATACAGGTACTAAATTACTGCAGGGCTGAGGGTTTCAGGCTTCATACCATCGTTTCTTGCGGCTTTTGAAGGCCATTCTTGAAAGGTTAGGGTTGGACGGATGTGGAGAGAAGTTACGGAATTTAGGTCTTAACACCTCGACCTGCTTTGCATTCCATGTGGTGCGATTTTAGGGCGTATGTCTTGGAGGTTAGGGTTTATGCTGTAGGGTTTCGGGTTCTCTTCACAGAGAACTGAAATGGCTAACTTCCTTGGCTGCCCGACCTCAAACCTCAGCTGAAGCCCTAAACCAGTGGAGTTTAGGCTTTAGGATTTTAGGGTTTAATGACACAAGGACTGTACAATCTAAGAAGGCTGCCCCAATCTCACCGTCCCTTCAGTGATTACTTCAATCTTCAGTGATTGCTTCAATGTACGTATATTACTAAACCCTAAACTGCCCTGCATCCTAAGCCCTAAACCCTCAGGTACCGAGAGGGATCGCGCACAAAAAACCTGACTTGGGGGGATGCTGCTCCGGGCTTATTGGGATTGCTGCATGGGCGTTCGAAGGATTTCGGGAGTAGGAGTGAACAAGCGGAATGAATAAGCATCTAGGCTTATCATGCAACGGTTCGACAGATTCGTTACCGCACATATAGAGGACTGAATGAAATAAATACATATCCCAGCTGCATCTTTAGCTTCGTGCATATGTGTATATATATATATGCATATACTAACTGTATGTTTAGATGTATTATATGCATAGACAGACAGACGATAGACAGACAGATAAAATAGATAGGACTTCTTAGCACACTAAACCCTGAACCCCTCACCCCCTAAATCCCTCAGCCCCTAAATCCCTAAATCCTTAAACCCCTAAGCTCCTCAACCCCTAAACCCCTAAACCCTACACCCCTAAACCCAAACTTGGAGCCTCCTCAGAGATTCTTCACGCTTCAACCCGGAGCCCTCGACCCTAACTTGGAGTTTAGGATTCCCAAACCCTAAACCCTCAACCCTAACTTCTATAAGGCCTAAGCCCTAAACTCTAGGGCTTAAGCCTCAAGCCTTCAACCCCGGGCTGAGGTACGTCGTGCAATCGGGAGATGCGGAGTACTATGCGAAGACGGGATCTGCAAAAAGAACCCAAAGGCAAGGTACCGCAGTATTAGGGTTTAGGGCTCTGACCTTTTTGGGTTACGATGCTAAGCCCTATATATTCTCCCAAAGGATAACCCTTGGTTCCCTTAGGTTACTTGACCAGTAAGGTTGCGGGCTCCTTTCATGGCCTTGAGAAACCCACAGAAAATCCTCTTATAGATCTCTTTTTGCGACCCTGAAGGGATCTATAAAGGCTTTAGGGTAGAGGGACTTAAGGAAAGAGCCCAAGAGGCGGGAGTGTTGTGGGGGTTTTTGAAGGGGTTTACACGTCACTGCGGCCAGGGAATACAACAAACCCTAAACCGAAATCCCAAGCCTTAAATGACTATATCCTAACGCCCATACATAGCCCCGAATCCTAACCCGACAAGACCAATGCTATTTTGCGGGGCTCCTTCTTATAACTACAGTAAAGTATACCCCAAAACTCCAATCCAATTAACCCAAAACCCAAACCCCTAAACAGTACCCTAAACCCTATACCCGAAACCCTGAACCGTGCCCTAAATCCTATGCCCTAAACCCGAAACCGTGCCCCCTATGTTCTGTACTTCGCTACCGGAGCTTCGACGCTCCCGAACTTTGCCCCAAGCACAAACCAATCTCCAGGCCCCCCAGTAGCAGAGGGTTTGGGCCTTCGGGTATGTTTTGAAGGGTATACTACGGCATATCATGGTATATTTTAGCATATTGTAGTATACTATTATGTCTGATATATTATGCTAGATGATAGAATGTTATAGCTGATCTATTATGGTATATTATGGTTTCGGGGCTGCGGGATGGCCGGTCTTACCCCTTAAGCTGGCAGGTCATGGCCCCTGAGTGATGGGGTGTAACACTTAGGGTTTAGGGTTTAGGGTTTAGGGAAGGATGGGGTGTAGCAGAAAGGGTTGCAGGTATTTCGACCACACTGGAGTACTGGGTTCTTATTAGGGGATTTACTTTAAGTTACGACAATAAGGAAATTATTTTAGTTACTGTAGATCCCTATTGTAGCAACTTAGATTAAATCCCTTAACAGGAACCCAGAGCAGCAGAGGCCACCCGCTTCCTGCAACTAAGTAGCGCAGAACTCCAACATGAAATACCAGCAGCCTAAATTGGACGTTCAAGTTCCAAGTTTGCTTCTGTATCAAGGCATTCAATCTGAACTGCAACTTGCGCTGTTTGTTTGATTTGGTGAGCAGGCAGGTTGGGTGGGTGAGTAGGTTGGTTTGTTGCTTGCTTATTTGAACTGTCTTCGTTGATGTGAACCTAATTATCGTTCTGTCCATTATGTGGCCACCTATGTACCTCTTCACCTATACATGCTGTCAATACAATTATGTTAGAACGTAGGAAGGTAGGCTGGCGAAGACCACAGATAGGCACACGACTACGCAATAATGTTCAGATTTTTAGAAGCATGCGTGCTTTGTGTGACTGTCTGTGCAACTCTAAACAACATCCGCAACTCTAACCCCCCGTCACCTCAAGCCATCTTATAAGCCGAGGTCACGAAACCAGGAAAGCCTAAAGTTACTAGAATGGTGCAATCTAAACATCCCAAGCTCCACGCCTCTCTGTCTCGAGCTTCCGGCGCTTGCGCGAATGACCTGTAATTGTCCGCTTCCCTGGGTTCTTGCTAAGGGATTTAATGGATGTAATTTAAGATGTGGTTTCCTTATTATGGTAACTTAAATTCAATCCCCTACCAAGAACCCAGTTCCTGATCTTTTACTTTCGAGCTTGTGCATCCCACGACAGGATAGTCATGCTCGGGGACTCTGAGAGAATCGTGTGGGACTCAGCCGTAACGCAGAACCACTAGAGAGTCGCTTGCGGTTCCTCACGGCTTTTTCTTTGGCAGCAGATGCTTGAAATTTCAGTTTCTGTGCAATCATGCCCTAGAGCGAGGTGATCTGTCCGTGCTTGGTGCAGCACATCGTTGAGGCCATGTGCGCCTTGACACACACACCGCAATCGAAGCAATGCATGCGCTGGTCATTGACAAGGCGTAGGTAAAAGTCTGAGTTCTTGGGCCTGCAGAAGCATTCCGAGGGGCATGTGCCGGAGTTTGAGGCAAGCCACGATGTGAATGCCGTGGCCGGAGCCAACGGCTCTTTTTCCTTGGAAATTCGAGCTCCGCAAGGTGGAGTGTCCTGGCACCGGCAACCTCCCTTGTCGCACATGATGCCGCAGAGCTCGAAGACTTGCCATTCCTGCCCGAGTTTTCGAAGGGTTGCCGAAGGCCCGCTGCCCGATCCGGCGCAGCACATCGTTGAAGCCATGTGCGCCTTGACACACACCGCAATCGAAGCAATGTATGCGCTGCTCAGTGACAAGGCGTAGATAAAAGTCTGAGTTCTTGGGCCTGCAGAAGTATTCCGAGGGGCACGTGCCGGAGTTTGATACAAGTCAGAGTCTCGCCAAGCCACGACGTGAATGCCGTGGCCGGAGCCAACGGCTCTTTTTCCTTGGAAACTCGAGCCCCGCAAGGTGGAATGTCCTTGCACCGGCAACCTCCCTTGTCGCACATGATGCTGCAGAGCTCGAAGACTTGCCATTCCTGCCCGAGCTTTCGAAGGTTGCCGAAGGCGCACCGCCCGATTCTAAAGCTGAGGAGGCATCATCGCCAGGTTCTGCGCCAGGAAGGTCGTTGGATCGTTTGGGGTTTAGGGGCTTAGGCTCTCGATTCGGTGCGATGCTGTCGCTGACACATCAGAGGTGCTCCCGCAGTGGAGTGCATTTCCGCGCCTTCTGCAGACAGAACGTGGTTCCGAAAAGGTGTCTTCATCCTTTTCTCGAGGTGGTGGGATGGATGCCAACCCAGGAGGTCCCATAGACCTCTGCAGATGGCCTCTTGTGTATGGCAGTGCAGGGACGCCAAGGTCAGCAGATCATCTTCGACGTTTCGTCCCTGCTCCGCACTTTGATCCGCAAGCAGCGGCTCCCTTCGGACTTTGCGTTGAAGCGCCAGGGCCTACTGCCGGGCTCCAGCTGCCCAGAGCCGCGATAGCTCTGCGGCCGGGGCCAGGGCTCCGAAAATCGGCTCTTGTGCCTCTTGGGCTTCGGGTTCGCTCGCTTTTCCGAGACCGCTTCTCCAGGTTCGCGGTCTCAGGCCTCTTCCAGCTGGCGGGTCGCTAGCTCCCCGAAGCTTCGCGAAGCCAGATACTCATAGCACCTCTCCCCGTCCTCTGCTAGCTGCTAGCACCCCTATCTCTACCGGACTCCTATCCCCGCACACAGGGTCAGGGGTCCACCCGCCGATACCTGCCCGGGGGAACCCGACGGCAGGGTATCCGGGCTGCCCAAAACAGTTGCAGGACTCACCATGGCCGTTGCCGGGCGAGCCCCCACCACAGTAGCAGGGCTAGCCGCCGACCTCGCCGCACTCGCCGAGGCAATTGTGCTAGCAGCCCTACACTTGGTCCGTGCCTAGCGCGCGCGCGCGTGTGAGTACACATGTGCTTGTGACCCGATCGTCGAAGTTTCGGCGACCAGACTTGTTGAGTCCTGTGCTTGCCGTGCAGCTCCTTGCACCCTCTGGGCCGGGTTCCTTGTCCGCTCTGGCACAGGCAGAGGTGAGGTCTTTGGTCATGCTGCGTGCTCAAGAGAGAGAACGAAAGAAGCATTTAGGGGAGGATCTTGCATGCACGCGGGCGCCATGATTCGTGGTGCTCCCTGCAATGCCATGCTGAGATCTTGGATGTCCAGAACACCAGGCCACCATCAAGCTTGTGACCATGCACTGTTGCTTCGATGAACATGGTGGGGCTCCATCGTTCAGCCTAAAGCACTTGCCAGCATGCCGCAGCTTTCGCTCGTTCGCTGTTCAAGCATGCGATTGCAAGTTTAATGGTCGGAGTGTCCAGAACCGTGCTGGCTCATCATTGACTGCCGTCAGACATGCATCCGCATACTTCTGTCCCAGCTTCCTCTGCCTCCCGGTACCCAACGATCAGAACTGTTTGATCGCTGTGCCGGAGAACTCCGCTGCTTTCCGCTTGAGCCCGGAATGTCTTGCCGGGCTAGCCTCCCTCCGATTGAACCATGCCTGTGCTACTGCCTCCAAAGTTCTGTCCAAATAGAACCCTAAACCCTAAACTTTAAACCCTAAGCACAAGACTGCCCTTTCGGCCATGCCACTGAAATGTGCGCACTGCAGACTTGCCAGCAGCTGGAAATCATGGCGGCCTACGTACCCCTGAAGCCCATCCGCGAGTAGGTTGCTGTCGGGCCAAGGAGGGCGGCCTTCTTAAAAGGCAGTATGCTTGCCCAATAGCAAGTAGGGACGAGACTTCTAGTTCCCACATGGTATGCTTGCTTGTCAAGGAGCCATGATGAAGCACGCAGTGCCTTTTCCCGCTGATCAAAGCTGGCTTGGATTGGATGTAGGTGCAAACAGCCTGGTGGATTGGACAAATGCTCGCTAGTGCTTGGGGTCAATTTTTAGTTTCCCCTACCACTGAAGCTGGGGGACATTTCATAGTTCACCTGCGGGGTGGTTAAAGTTTACAACCCCAAAACGAGTACTAAACCCTCTAAGCGCTCAAATGAACACACTGATTCTGAATAGAGAGCTGCTTGCCAATCCTGACATGGGATAGCCTCATCGGGTGTAGGTTAGCCGCCGGACCCTTCCCTTTGGGAGCTCGGGTTCCGTGTTGATGCTCCCAAAGGATCCACCTCTTGCCTGCCTTGACCAGAGCAGGCGAGTTGGCTACCCGGCCAGTCCCTAAACCCTAAACCCTGAACCCTAAACCCTATAAACCCTAAACCCTAAACCGGTCACAACCTGCGGCCCGCCGGCGCCTTGGTCCACCAGGCGAGCGGCTCATCCCTGATTTGGGTTTGTTCCACGGTTTCTGGGTCCTAAGCCCTAAAGTCGAAACTCTAGACCTTAGGGTTTTGGGGTCTTCTCTTGCTCATCTTCCTTTGTTGGTCCTGTGCAGCACACCTTCAATTCAAGTTGGGACCGCGGTCATGCAGGCATCCGCAGCATTCCACAGCTCGAGTGCAGGACCGTGATTGAGACAAGCCTCAGCAAGCATGAAACATGGCAAGTAGGCTCCGGAAGCTGTGTGGAAGAGAGCCCCTTCCTCTCTGCTCTGCTGCATGCCTTCACAGGTATTGGTGCCCGCCGCAGCTCTGTAGGGATTGGTCGTGCAAGCCGCATTTCTGCTCTGGTCGAAGCTTCAAAGCCCAGCAGCAAAGTCAGCAAGGGAACTCCAGCGGCTATAGCGCCCAACGTCAGAAGCCCCTACGTCGAACTCGAGATGTTACGGTCTCTGTTAGTAAGGACTCCGGCACAGAGGCCCTGATTGCTGAGAGCTTCCATCGAGTCAGTCCACAGTTCCTCTGCATATTTGGGTGGTGCATCTTCTGTGAGCAAGCGTGCCCGAAACATGTACCGATCCCCTGAGTTTGCGCAACCAATGTGCATGCCTGAGCTCTCCAGACCCCACAGGACCTACAAGGCAGCTTTAGCTCCCCCTTGAATGGCCTCTGTGGGGTTGTTCCCTGCCGGGTTCTTCCGTAGACTCCGCGCACACTTGAAAGGCCACTGGATCCCAACCAAGCAGGGCTCAGAGGGCGGTCTCCCAGCTTGGCTTTGCCCCACCTTGTGCTTTCGAAGCCAGGGGCTCTTGATTGCCTTCGATGCCGTGTGGCTTGCCGCAGGGTTGAGACCGGAGGCCAACAACCAGCCCGGCGCTTAGTGGCCCGAGTCCTTCCGGGCTTTAGGCATGCCTGGAGAGTCACCTTGAATCTGTGCCTGTGAAGAACCGAGTTACGGTGAAGGCCAAGGCCAGGGATACCCGGCAGCGCATCGCCTTGTAGTTTTTGGCACCTGCCACATGCAAAGCCGGTGAGAGAGCTCCCAGATTCAAAGGCTAGGATGCTGCGCATCCGCATGCAGCAAGAGGCTTTGAGTTGCATGGAGCAGGCCATGGACTGCGTCTGGCCAGGATAGCGCTTGGCGACTGGCGATCTTTAGCAACTCCGGGCTCTAGGCTCTAGGCATCTTGGGGTGGAGGTTGATCCGAGTCTCCCAAGAATGAGAACTATAAGGAGTAGAGGCAAACTGAGATGCCAGTAGTAACAAGTGCGCTTCTACCCAAGAGTCCCAAGAGGAGACGCCTCGTCTTCGGAACTCCCGGCTGGTTTTCTGGCTTGCTCCAGACTTCTGAGGCAGAGAAGGCTCTAGACAAAGAGTTGATGCTGTCATGTGGGTCTGTTAGTCTCTTGATGGACTGAAGCGCCCTACCTGTTCCGCTTGGATTGAGACAGTTCCTCCGCAAACCCGGTAACAGGAGTCTGGAAGCTCAGTCGGCTTCACAGGGTGTCGCAGTCTAGCTTGTGTGCCTTCTCGCGTTCGAGGTTGTGTTTGAACTGGGCCTACGTGGACCCGCGCGGCTAGGAATTCAAGCAGCCTGTGATCGCACTTGACGCAATGGCAGGCAGCCAGCATCCAGTCTTACTTCCTTCTGTTTGAGCTTTCTGCACCCGTGTGCCAGTCAAATTGCTAACGGTTCGAGGTGTTGTGCGTTGCCAGTGCATTTGGACCGTAGCCTAAGCCCTCAACCCATTACCATCATACACCCTTTCATGTGTTGCGCAGCAAGGCCGGAGCTTTCCGCAATCCCTTTGAGAGGTCCGTGACTCCGTGACTGATCAAGGCCAGGAGCCTCTGTGTTGCTATGATGTTCCGCCGGAATCCAACGATCGAGTCGAGCGTTCGCCTTAGGCTGCTAGTGTGCTTACAAGACTTAGCGGGGGCTCGAAGCCCAACTCTGGTAATCCTGTGCCCCCTGCAAATCTCGGCCTGTCTGTTGGGCCGTAGCAAAGAGACTAGGGTTCTTTAAAAGGGCTCTCTCAGCAATGCTAGTCGTGCTAAGCCTTAGCTTGGCAGGCGCTTCCACTCGCTGGAAGAGCCTTCATGGTAGAAGCCTTCATTGCTTTGGATGGACGAAGAGACAGACTCCTGGAGAGGTATATACCTGCCTCAGTGCCCGAGCTCTGTGGACCTGTGAGCCCAGAGCGGAGCCTTGATGCGACTCCTGAGGAGTGCAGGCCCAGGGCCCAGCTACAGATCCTGCGCCTCCCCTCAGTTTTAGAAGAAAGCTTGCTGCAGTCATTGTGAACCTCATGTGGCGCTGTCAGCAGTGCGACTGTAGTAACCTCGGTCTTAAAGGGAAATGTAAGCTCAGCCTGCATTCCTGCTCAAGTCTTAACCACACAGAAGATTTTTCCGCAACTCGGCTGAGGAGTGCGGTACTCTGGATCTGAGTGAGTAGTTCTGCTACCAGAGAAACACTGGTGTGCAGGACTCTGGCAAGAGCACAAAGAGCACAGGACGCCACAGCAATCCACAGCAGTTTGCGGAACCACCTGCTTTCAGCCACACCTGTTGCCATCAGTTGTGGCACCGACTGAGTGGACGGCTCTTCGACAGCTCGTTCTTTGGCCTTCGGCTTGCTCTTAGGCTTGCTCTTAGGCTTTTTGGGGGTTTGCGTTTTATTCTTTGTCGCCAGCAACGATCAGAGAGTGATCGCACCTCCGAGTTGAGCACTCCCCTGTTGCCTGAGCTGAGAACCTCCGCGATTGGTAGGGCTCTGGCACATTCCGGGATTCCGGAAACCTGCTGCTAGGTGCCATCAACTAAGACGATTTGAGTCCCGTAGGCTGGTTGTCCAGCACAGAACCTGCTCTGCAAAAGAGCAGCAACCAGTTCGAATACTTTGGTGGTGCAGCGACCATTCCTTGCTCCCAGAGCTACGCTCGGTCGCAGCCTCGTTGCCGGACCCCCCAATGTCCCACTGGGCAGGTCTCGGTCTCGAAGGCTTTCGGATGTGGGTATTGCTCACGCTGAAGGTTGCCAGGCCTTGCTCCTCGATTTTTCCGGCTATAGCTCGTATGGCTCGTGCCCTAAACCCTGATCCCTAAACCCTAAACCCTAAATCCTATAGCTCGTATGGCTCCTGCTCTTCATCACCCCTCTGCATCATGTGCATTCTGGTTCAATTAAGGTCCTGTGGGGGATCCTCGAGGGTTCGGGTGCACTGTGCTGGCCCGGCATGCTACCTCAGAGTCCTGGCAGCCCTGCGCTTAAGTTTGTCCTTTCATCCACAGCCGGAAGTTTGGGAAATGAATATCCAAGCCTGACCCAAGCAAAGACGCAACAGTCTCGCCCTCAGGCCCAAAGCCCGGCGAAGGAGGTCGCAAGGTGAGGGTCAAAGAGCTTGCATGTCTGCAGCAGTAGCTCTTTCGTGAGTTCGCGAGCTGTACCATCTTGCTGGCACCTCTGGTGGCACATGCCGGCAGAACCGCTTCGCAGCTATGCTTGATGACTGCTGTTGCGCGTCCCCGCTGTCAGGATCCATGAAGGAGGAGCAGATGCAAATGCAAGACTGCAAGCACACATGTGCATCCATGACAAGGTTTTTGTCCTGCACGCTTTTCGAGCAATGAGCGAGCAAGGTGCATCTTGCCCGGCGTGGTGCAGCAGAGCTTTGCCGATGTGGTTTTGACCTGCTGTGGCAGACAAGTGTCTCTCAAGCTGCCGGCTCGAAGCATCAGAAGTGGCATCCTGTCTTCTTGCGCGTTCAGCGGCCGCCTAGTCAGCATGAGGCTCTCGAACTCATGAGAACTGGCTCATGGTATGTAATGAGTTTGAAAGCCCTGCAGCAGATGTATGCGTTGGAAATGCCTTCTCCACATTGGCCCCGAAGTTGCAGTCGAACGCATCCGTGCAGGGCCGTCCCTAACTGTACGGGTTGAGGCACAGTCGGCTCAAGAACATCTGGGGTGGGTTGCTGATTTTTTCTCTGGCCTGCAGTGACAGGTCTCTGCGGTCGCAAGAGGCTTGCACGCGCCGTGGTGAATTTTTGGGAGATCTACTAAACAAGTCCGATGAAACCGCAAATGTCCCCCCAAAGCAGCGTGGTAAATCCTTTCCCAACATCTTGCAAGGGGTGGACAGGTTGGCCTGGCACCTTAGCGTGATGGAGGCCAGGGGCTGCGGAGCTTTATGCAAATCCTTGGTACAGCTCTGAGCTCCCGCTGCTACCCGACCCGGCGCCCAGGGCCCCAGGCAGGGGTTTTAGCCTGTAGGAGCGAAGAGCTTAGGCCGTCGCCATTCCGCAAAGACTTGATGCCTCCTGAAGGGTTTCTGCAATAGCTGCCTTGTTGGGGCTATTGCTTCGGAAGTGGTCGTCGACCTTGTCCAGTCCACCGCTCAGTTCGTGTGCAGTGCTTTGTCGTCAGGTTTGAGTGAACTTCCACGCTGAACTTCATGGCCTGCTCAGCAGCGCCACTACGGCATCCTCTGAGAATTTGGGGCTCATGTTCAGGATTTGTATCACTTCGTAGTGAGGAACGCCCAGAGTGAGCAGGTCGATGCGTGCGCGGCTCCCTTAACCACAGCCTGAGGGCAGTCCTGCCCCCTGCAGTCGGTGCCTGTCGCTGTAACCTGTGCCTCATGCATTCGCTGGATGTTGCACCCTCAGTCCAGGCTCGTTGTCTCGCAACCTGGACTTAAGAGGCGGGTGGCGCGCTTTGCCAAAGCTTTGCGTCATGACCAATTTGACAGTCCCGGCTTTGGTTTTGCGGGATATGTCAAGACCACACCAGATCTCTTCGCTTACATGTATCTGCAGCCTGCTGAGGACGCAAGTGGTTCCAAACCGCTTGTTCTCTACACTCTTTGGGGACCATGACGGCGACTAAGCTCACCTGAACCTCGTATGAGTGTCATGTGGGATGACTGCTGCATCTGCCCCCCGTATTCAGATGCACTGCTGACAGTACTGCATCGCCACAGAGAAGGGAAGAAGCAGGAAATCCCCGAAAGAGCTTACCTTCGTGGTGGCTTCGGGAGTTCACCCTTGTCAGCCGCGCCAGACATCTTGCCACTTGGCACATTAACCTAGAATATGCCAGCCTTTGTGATTCTCTGTCTCCACGTCGACGAAGGTCCAGGGGCACAGAAACACCATGCGGCTCTGTCCAGCTCAAGACACGGGGGCCCAAAGATCGCAGCGATCCAGGCTGGGACAGGCCCAAGGATTCCCGTCCTGAGCTCAAAGCTCCCCAATGGCGTTCAACTGCAGGTCCTCCGGGCACAGATCTTGGATAATCTGCCAACATGGCTGGTGCTCTTCCAACATGTAGGCTGGTCTCTGGCGGGCTGGCTGAGGTCTGCTTATCATCAACCTCCGCGGCGACGTGAGTCGACCGCAGTGACAGTTTCGTGAATCCTCTCGAGGGCCCTCGATGATCAAACTGAATCACACCGTCCGATCCCCTGCAGCAACTCAGCGCGGTGCCAGCCGGGGTAGTGGGGTCAAAACATTCCTCGCGGGTTTGACTAGTCCCCTACCCGCCTCAGTATGTTGTCGTTGAAAAAGGTCTCCCTGATTTCTGAAGTAGTGCTGCAGATGCTGCAGCTGGATGCATCGCTAACCTCGGCAGCACGTGCTAGTCCCAAACAGCCGCTGTCTTCAAGGCGCGGGTGCAGTAGCGCTTAGTAAGATGCGAGCGCACACTCGCATCTGGTCTGCTGACTAAGGATTGGTATCGGTCTTCTTGCTCTAAACCCTAAACCCTGGGGTGCCGGGTCCCGCGCTCGTGGTGGAAACTACACTTCCCGACAAAGAGCCTGATGACTGGGCGTTGCAAGCTGTTGGGTCAAACTAAGGCGCGGCGAAGAGATTGGCCAAGCAACCAAGCTTCATGCCACGCAAGCCCGGTAAGAGTATGGACGGGCTTTCTGGCAAGCATCTGATGTACTAAAACCCCGACCCCCGGAAGGATCTAAAAAGTAGATCCCCCAATTTGGGACCCTATACTAAAGGGTACTTTATAGGAACCCCCTTATGGGATCTGTGTAGTGCGGGAGAGCGTGTTGCCAGGCTCCGGGCCTTGAGCCGCTTTGTGCACCGGCGAGTTTCCACTCGCTCGATTCGAACTCCGGCTCGGGCTTCCTGCCACGTGGCTTCTTTCCCCCACTGTTGGGGGGTTCCTGCTTACAATTCTAGTATAATATACCCCAAAGCCCCATTCTAATTCATTAGGCCCCGGGTTCCTTCTTGCAATTATCGTATAATATACTCCAAAGCCCCATTAGTCTAATTAATCAGGCCCCTGTATTACGTGGCAGCGTGGGCTTTGATCCTGGCTGCTGTCGACGTGAGCACCCCAAAGCTTGGGCCCCAGATTTGAAAGCTCCTCCTTCCTTCGCCGCTGTCTCTGTGCGTTTCGCAGGGCGCGGCAAGAGTTTGGACTCACCATCTCGATCAATTGGCCGTGTTGCAGTCATGCTGGAGCCCTGCGGAATCATGCAGGAAGTGGCCATGGTTTCCCAACTGAGCATTCGCCGCTGGGTTTGGCATCAGGGTCCCCGCAAGGCTGTGCGATGTCACATCTCGCTGAGGGCCTCGCGTTACCGCTCCCTCCGTGCGCACGCAGGTGCCCAGGCAGGGGCGGGCAGATGCACAGCCTTTAAGAGTGATAGTCCTGGGTCAGCCTCATTGAGGTTGTTGCCGTTTGAACAGGGGGCTTCTGATCAGAGCCTGAGCTCCTTCGGAGCCTGAGATCTCAGTTGCCAAGCTGGATTCTGAAGTGCTTCCGGCAGGTATCGAGCTGAGGAAGAGGGCTTCTTCCTGACCATGTCCACTGTTCCCGAGCCCGTGGAGGCTGAAAGCCTCCTTCCCTGGATTGCAGGTCTGCTGAATCTGCTGCTTCAGCCGCGGTGTGCCAAAGCGCCTTGCAGCCTCGGATCTCTTCGGGCTTCTCGGGTTTTTGCGACCAGCCCTGTGTGGAGACTGTCGGGGCCCATGAAGGGCTCTTGAGCCAGCCTGAAGCGGTGTGGGCCTCGAACATCTGCTTTTCCCTTGTGATCCGGGCTCTGAGTTGGGGTCTCATGTGCCACCAGAGCCTTAAAGCCGTGATACAGCGACCCTGAAGTCTTATACCCGTAGGGTTTAGGGTTTAGGGTTTCCCGTATGAAAGAGTTGCACCGTGACCTTGCGTGTAGTTTGGGGCTCTTGGTCGTGAGCGGTGGCGGGCGGTGATGCCTGCATTCGCCGCAGGCGTCAGGGCTTGCGCCACACAACGGTAGATGTATAGATTTGCTATCTTACGTGTCTCGGAGGCAAGGAAAAGCTCTAGTTGTGTCGCTGACCAGCGGAAAAACCCAAGAGGAAGAGCGCCTCAACAGCAGCTGACCGCATTCCGAGCCGGAAGAGCTGCGCTGGGCTGTAGCGGTCGCGCCAATTGCCCGAAGCCTCTAAGAGTCAACGTCTGGCAGGAAGCATTTCTCAGATTTTCATGACCAAGGCCCTAGACATACTTTCCCGACGAGCCCTTCCCAAGCCGTCATGCTTTTTAAGAGGATCCCTTCTAAGGGCCTCTTTTTGTGGGGGAAAGAAAAGCCCTCCGAGCCTCGCATGCCCGTTCGGCTTTCACTGGGCCTGTCGGAACCAGGCCGTCTCCTGAGGCTTCGACTCGAGGTCGCGAAGATGTCCTTTGCACTGGAGTCCCTTTCTTAGGGGGGGAGACACAGGGATTTCAGGGAGGCAAAAAGGGCTCATGTAGGTGTGGAGCGGTGGGCTTCTGCCGGGTTTGGCTCACTTGCAATCTGGTCTCTTGGGTTTGTTTCCTCTCCTCCACAATGACAAGCACGGTATATGGGCTGGGGGAAGAGCAGGCTGCTTAGAGAAAGATCTCAGAAATCACATCATCAAAGCTACAGCAATGCTAGTGCCATCTTTCCCTTCACGCCGGTTCGGTCGAGGGCCGCCATGGCTGTGTGGCACGGCTTCCCTGGCCTGCACGGAGGCAGCATCGTGGCGGAGCGGTTGTCACGTTGCTTTGGGAAGCACCTTGCCTTCGTCAGCGGCTCCAGTGACTCCCATCGCCAGGATCTTCGCATGCCGTGCGTGGGGGGGCTTGCTTTGCATCTGCTGTGGCCCGGTCTACACAGCCGTCTCTTCACCGAGAGGGCCCAAGTATTTGAGACGGCAACTTCCGCTTAAAGCTGGCCAAAGCTAGGATGGGCTGTCGACTTGCTGGTGCTTAAGGGGAGCGGGGAAGTGACTCCCCAAAAACTAGTCCCTATATAAGCCCCTATAAGGGTACCTATGGGTGCGCCTACTTGGCGGCGCTGAGCGACGTCAACTTGTATGTCACCCTTACGACGCTGAACTCTCCCATGGCACTCCCCCTTAAGCAGTCGAGTGGCCGGAGATGTCATCAGAGTAGAACAACGCATGGTCTGCAGCCTCGAGCTTTTGTTAGAGCCGCTGCATGGAGCTAAGGCCCTAAGGCAGCCAGAAGTCCTGCGTCTCAAATCGTCCACATGCTTCTGTGGCCTTGGCCTCAGCTTAACCGAAAGCACCAAGCCCACAGGACATCCTCCGGACACCAGGCTCGAGATTTGCATCGTTTTGGTCGCGTACTAAGCTGTGGAGCCCTATGCAACATGGGCATCGGGAGCTTTGCTTCAAGTGCAGTCCTGTATGTGTCGAAAATTCGTAGGACATTTGAAGAAGGTTTGCAATAAAGCCTGCTCTGCAGCTTGGTTTTGCAAAGTCCAGCTTGCCTCCAAGGGGTAGCCGCCTGGCTCAGCACCCTGTGCACGTGGAACTGGCAGACAGTATCCTGACAGCAGCTGCTATCGTTTCAGGCCAGTGGGCTTTGCCTCAAATCCGCGTTCAACTTTGCGGTGACAGCCCTTTCAGCTGCCAAAGTCACACGAGCACCGGCTCTTGCCGCTTGAGCGGCCTTTGAGCGGCGTTTGAGCCTGTGCCCTGGAGAGCCCTGCGAAGCCTTGCGAAGCTGCAGTGGCTGCAGTGGCTAATTATAAGCTCTGGTGCCTAACGCGGCAAGAGCTCCATGGCCGCTGTTTCTGCGAGCTGGGAGCTGAGCTGGCAAGTATGCCTCTGGCCTACCGAATCGCTCAAAGGGGTGAACTAGCAGCTGCTAGCAGCTGGTAAGAAGCAAAGAGATATATAGGAGATGTCTTTTCTCGCGTCCCGAGAGCAAGGACCCAACGCAGCAAAGTCCCAGAGCTCACTTCGCCTTTCAGGCAATGTGGAGTAGTGATTTGGGTGAACCGTTCTGTGACTGCATACTAGTCCAACTGCAGCCACTGCGAGACCTGGCAGGTGTTGGGACTCAGTTGGATTTTGGGGCACGCAGGAGTGAAGGACCTTGATGTCGGATGTCTCTCAAGCTGTTTGGTATGGATCAGTGCCATTTTATTCCATGGGTATCCGTAACAGGACGTTAGGTCCCAGAACCCTAAGCTGTCTCTCCCAGAGGCCCACTTCCCAAAAGGACTTCGCCTACACCAGCAGGGCCAAGCGGCCATGCCATTGAAGCGAAAGGTCCTGGACCTTCTTGCCCCCTTGCTAAGCATTCTAAGCATGGAGGGGGTCCCGAGTAAGATCACCGCTGGCGGTAGAAGCAAATCGCGGGCTGCCTCATAGCCGGGGGCTGCTTCTTCTCCTTGGGCGTGGCTTTATCAACCGGCTTGGCTGCAACCTTTGCTGATACCACCTGTTTTGCAGCCGGCAGATCACCGGGGCAACCGTCGGCACCGGCACAGGGTCTCCGATAGTGGGAGTTCTTTGACCACGGTTCATCTGACCCCGAATGTCAATCTCAACTCTCGCAACACGCTTCTGGGTGGATGCCGTGCTTGGTGCAACCTGCGACGCGGATGGGCTTACAGTGCTAGCCCCGCCAACTGTCGATGCCGCGTCTGATCCTTGGGACTGACTCTGAACTTGCTGCACGCAAGGGTTCCAGCACTCGTTGGCAGAATGACCCTTCTTGCCGCAGTTGTGGCATACGACACTGGCACGGTTACCTTTGCCAGGTTGCTGCTGCTGTTGTGCACAGCCTATACCCTTCTGCTGTTTGCCTTGGCCTTTGCCTTTCTGAGGCTTGCCATCTTTGTCCTTGCCTTTGCCAGGTTGCTGCTGTTGTTGTGCTCTGCTGCTTGCCTTTGCCTTCCCCCTTACCCTTTTTCTGAAGCACATCAACCTCCATGGGAACTGGGCCTTGGTCGGCAGTTGACGGCATTGGCGCGACACCGAAGGCCTGGTGCATCTTGGCCGGGGTCCATGACGTGGTTGTCAGCTCGCACCCCAGCACGTAGTCTCGGACACTCTGGTAAGTGCTGGTGTCTGCCACTTGCAATTGCACATGTTGCTTTATGGCATTCGGAAGACACCGCACTAAAGTACCCAACATCACATCTTCGCCCGGCTGCCTCCCTGTCACCCTCTGGTATTCGTCTGCCACACACGCCAGTGCATGAATCTGTTACCGCACGCTGCGGTCTCTGCTGAAGGTGGGCGGTGCCATCGGGGCATTAAGGAGCGCAAGGCCGCGGAATTTATCTGGGTGCATACGTGTTAGTCAGCAACCGCCAAACCTTAAGACCATTGCGATCAGTCACGCCGACGTGAACCGAACTGCTGAAAAGGTCATGGGGCATTGTCGTAACTTCGGCTCACCTCCTAAAGCCCTAAAGCCTACTTCTTCCAACCAAAGGCCTGCGGTCTCCCCGGCTCTCTCTGCTAAGCTGGCGCGGCGAGGCGCCTGGGCCATGAATCCGGCTGTGGAACACAGTCCAGAACTGAAACGAAGCGCTTTGCGAAACCTAATCGGCACACGGACTTTCATAGAGGGCAGAGCGGATGCAAGTGGCTCGTCCTGCTTCCAGCTTTGGACTTTTAACCCTGAACTCGCTCGTCGTACAGTTCCGTCAATCGCATGCATCCTACGTCGCACAGCCTGGTCCAGGAGCCAGCTTCAAGCCCTGAGGTACGAGACTGGCAAACCTTGACCCGGCGCCGGCGGCGTCGAAGGCAGCCCAGGGCCCATGCCATGCTTCGACGCCATCCTGTATAGAATCAGACGACGAGCGCTGGAGAACGGACTGCGTGCAATTACTCTCGCCATGCACTGGTGCCAGTGCCACAGACTTAGGGGGCCAGTTTTGCAAGCAACAGCCGCTCTTGAGGCGAGCATCGCTGCAGGATCAGACATGCCGACCAGCGTGGGGTACCGACTTTTTCGGCTAGGCCGCGAAAGCCAGAATGCCTGTCAGCTTGAGGCTGTTCCAATTCCGATGGCCAAAGCAGTCATTTACCAAAACGTTTCGGGCTGCTCATGTCTGACTTGAGATTCCTGCGACCTCCGGCCTTCGTCGTTGCAAGGGCATGCAATGTGGGGTTGTGGCAGGCGCACGCCAGTCCGTGATGTTTGTGGCACTGACACTTCTTGCAGGTGACCCCTCTGACAAGACTCCGCCTCGACGTGCAACATGATAAACATGTCGTGGTGAAGTGTCCCGCAACGTTCACCGGCTGGGATTTCTGCCTCAAGGCGAGTTTGCGACATCTGCCAGAACGTCGCATTCTTGTCAGAAGTTCGTGTGAGTTGCAAAAACGTCTTCATGGCACATCACCAGTGCGACTACATGCAGCCTACACAGGGGGGGGGGAACTGAATGGTCTCTGTTATCTGCCGAGCTGTACTTGTGGTACCCACAAGCCCCTCCCTCGTGTTGCATAACGCTTTTTCCCTTGTCCTCGGCATACCAAAGCTCTCTTCCGGGAGATGCGCCGGATCTTATGAAGCACCTTGTCTACATGAAGCGTTGTCAAGACTTCTCTTTTTCTGTAAAATGGTGCCTGGCTCCACCGCTGCATAAGCAGGATGTACTGGAGCATACAGCAGCAACGCATTTTTTCCGTGCGAAGCCTGCACGGTCTGTTCCACATAGTGCCTCACGATCTGTAGCTTCTGGCGTAACTTCTGCCTCGTCAATCTGATGGCTGATTCATTTTTGTAGGTCGGCACCAAACTAGGGATGTACCTGCCGGGAAGTGCAGTTGCCGTGCCTGCGTTTACGTTGGCCGTACTCCAGTTCGCTTAAAAGTACAGGTATTCCTGTCGGAAATGGCTGGAGTGGGCCGCCTCTGGGCCCGCTGGCTTTATGTCGTCGGCCATGAGGCCCCCTGAGCTGAGGAGGTTGCCGCGAGATCGTGGATGTCCTGCCGGTTTAGGCTGAGGTGGTGCTTGCCATGTCTTCTCCAAGAGGCCTCAGAGCCTAGCTGTGCCAGGCAACCCTACATGTCTCGGGGATGCGGGAAGGTCACTTCATGGTTTTTGCTAAGTCCTGCGCAACGGCTATGGACATGCCGCCATCGATCTTGCAACTTGCGGGAACCGCAACGAGCTCTAACGGTGGACCGGCTAGGGATGTCTGAAATCATCATCTCGTTGCGCAGCGTGAAACCGATTTTGACAGCTAAGTCTAAAGCTAAATTCTACGGTGCTTTTGCAAGAGGAAGCATCGGACCTGCGGCAAGGTCTCTGCCCTTGGCGACAGTTTGTCAAAAGTCCTTTTGCCTCGTCCAGGACACAGAAGATCTGCCGGTGTTTGGCCCTGCTTCTTGCTTCACAAGGCAGCCAGCGCTCATGCCGGTCTTCGAGCCGCTCTTGGTATGTGCTCACCTTTTCCATCCTCTGTCTACGCGGCTATGCCTGCGTGAGGACCGTCTCTTCAAGGGTCGTTCGACCCTAGAGCTGCGGGGACAGCACCGGGAGCTCATTTCGCACAGAGAATTCACGTGGTCCTGCTTTGGGCCTTGCTGGAGTCGACTGCAGCCGTAACTTACCTTCTGACGCCGTTCCTGAGTCCCGGACCTTTGAGGCTTAATGGTTCTGGAGGAAGCTCCTGAGCCTGCCGGCGCTGCCGGCTCCCATAAGGCTGGGCCCCCCGTCAGATGGTTTCACGCACAGCTCCCTCCCGCTCGGGAACTTCGTGCTTGGAAGCTTGGCGTTCAGGTGCCAAAGTTAGTGAACGGTTCCGGGGGTGTCAGCGCGGCGCGCGGTTCTGTTCTGCTAGGCACAGGAAGAAAGTGGCCCGGTGAGGCCAGCGGGCGCCTTCACATGTGTGAAAGTTTGGATACAGCCCTCGTCCACCGTCGAGTCTCATCGCGACTCCCGTAGCTCTCGTCGTCCGCACTGTCTGGACGACCCCCTCGCCGATCCAGAAAACATCCATAGCAGTACCGTTGTTATTGTTATTATTAGTGTTATTGTTGGTTATTATATTATTATTCTGTTATAATTCTTTATTTGGGCGAAAAGTCTCTATATAGACACATATATATATAATATATATATAGAGATATCTCGCTCTCTCTCTCTCTCCGTTTTTCTCTCTTTTTCTGTTATTTATTTTGATTTGTTGGATATTGAAATTATAAGCATATATGGGACTATCCGAAAATTAGGGAGCACCTTATTTTGGGGCGTCCTTAAAATAGATCTTACTATTTTTAAAATTCTAAACCCGAACCCTTATATTAGGGCCCCCTATTTTCGGAAACTCCCATATTTTATATGATATAAATATATATCTTATACGTATATATATTACGGCTATTAGATATAAAAATTAATACTCTAAACGAAGATATAAATTGGTATTTAGGTTTGGAGAAGACTTGGTAGATAATTTATAATGTCTGGTCGAATGAAAGCCATAATTCTCTTGAACTCTTCGTTCAAATAAGGAATGATTTGAATGATTTTATCTTCTTGAGGCCATGAGTTGCTTGTTAGATTATTGATTGATGATTTCTTAATTATTTTCAAAATTTCTAGAGATTGGATCTCGCTATCCCAAAAAAAGATCTCTTATTGTTCCGGCCATTTGGAAGGATGGAGGGGTAATAAATTCAGGCAAAGAATATATAAAGATAAAGAAATACAGAGAAAAAGATATAAAAGTTTGAAAAAATATAAAGATAAAATTCGTTTACTTCAAGATACGAATTTGTAGAGTAGAGAATATTATGAGAAAAAATCGATAATGATCGATAATTATAATTAGCGGCAATTTCTTTAAAGAGGGAGAATTAAAAATGAAATCGAGCATAATAATAGAACGAGAATTAATCTTTATAGATCTGGTTGTGATTGGAATTATGACTAAATCATAAGAAGTCTCTAAAAAGGAATCGTCGTAGAATATTAGAATTATTATTGATTAATCGTATGATTGTCGAGGCACAAGATCAGTTATGAAGTTATTATTGATCGACGTATTGGCCCGATTCCCCTCAAAAAGTTATTAGATATTGATCTTGCGAAGATAAATGATAGTTTGATTGGGATTCGCGGGCAAATTTCATCGATAGATAGACAATAATTCTTCTATAAATTGTCGTCCGGAACGGATTGCACTGGAATATCTTGAACTGGATTTGAGGAGAGTGCCATCTCCGTCGAAAGATGATTAATTGGCTATATAAGATAAGAAGATTATTAATAATTGATAAAGATATACTGATATATCGTTTATATTGATCAATATTGATCATTATTGTTGGAAGACTCTTGAATCATAGGGATCTGAGATTGTGATTGAAAAATGATATTCATTGATATATCTGACAATGATAGTTATTTCGTGCTCCACTGTAGTTGTGACGAGATTATCTTATTTGATTGATATATTATCTGGATTATAATAATAGCTTGATATATTGGAGATTTGCTATGGGAGATAGATTCATATGATAGCTCATTTGACTATCTTTTTTTTGGAAAAATCTTAATTATTAGGGAACAAGATATAGAAAATATTTATGGAGGTATTGGGAAATATATGAGCCTTAATTGAAATAACTTGATCCGATATATCCAGATAGAGAAAAATCACGATCGATCTTTAATCGAGATCTCCAAGATTTTGTCATGACAGATATCTTGATTAATTAACGAAAGAATGATATTCAAAATATACGATAAGGAATCGATCGTCATTATCAAGAATAGGAATTTCTTGATTTTAACAGATATCCGGTCCGATGATCTGAAAAAATAGAAAAAACGAAAAAAATCCTAAATTGTGTCGTAAGTCGCAAGTAAGACATGCGAAGAAGAATGAGTCCAGGTATTATCTTTCATAGATTGGCAAATCTAAATCCAAAATAGTAATGGGTGCGCCAATTTCTCTGGCGATCACAAGGAAGAATTATTTGACTATCTTTTCAAATTAATATCTTTGGAAATCAATGATATCCGAAATCATGATATTTTCGGATATTTCTCTTTATCTATACGAAATCTTCGTCGACCTAATGATTATTCGATCTTCTACGACAATCTATCGAAGATGAAGAATTTGATCTTAGACTTAGGAATATCATATCTATTATCAAAAAAACAAGGCGGAATCTAGATTTTATTTTCTTGGACAATATATAGAAAAAAATCAGAAGAAAATTGAATCAATGTTTGCTCCATATTTTCTTCTAAATTTTCGAATTTTTTATATTTGCTTCTAATACGTTCATATAATTGGGAAATCAAAATATATTTATCTCGAGTAATATCTTCTATTTGTAATTCTTTTCTTGCTTCGTCTAAAAATGACGATTTCAGATTCTTCGAGGATTTCTTAAGACCATATCACGAGAGATATAATCGTAATATCGGATTCTATCGTGATTTCTCGAATTCTATTTTTAGAAATTAGCATAAATATAAATTCGAATTTGCTCTCCATATTGTTTTTCCGATGCTCTATAGCAAATCGTATCGGACAATAGAAATGCTGTTGAAAATAATAGAAAAATCAATATATTTTTTATCAATAAAGAATCGAATTTTTAGATCTTTCTATGAATCTAAAAAAAATCTTCTATTCAATAGATTAAATTATATTTTTCCTTAAAAAAATTAGATATATATTTCATTTGATTTATATTAGAAAGGTCCCATTGCTTCCAGCAGCGGGGGGGGGCGAAAGAAGCTTCAAGCCATTTTATCATCAGAATATAGTAGCGGGGAAAGGGGCTATAAGTCATTTTCCAATAGACGAATAGACAGATAGTCATCAGAAATAAAACGACAGAAATCCAGTAGATATAGACAGATATAAACAAGAATTTTATTCTATCCTAATAATATCGATCTAAAGATTCTTCGATATTTCGAGAGCAATAATTATCATCAATATTCGAGTCTTAAAAATTTGCTAACGAGAACGAAAGGCAAAGTATCTATATCAGCACTTCCACGAACGGACTAAATTACTTTAACGAAGAAAATATCGTCGAATATTTTTCTAATTCGTATTAGAAAGCGGGGACCTTCTTCATATATATTAAGATATGAAATAGACAAATCAAAAATTTCGAAAATAAATTTTTCAAATAATAAGAAACATATATATGACCTCGAATCAAATAACGAAATATCCCAATAATTTATATTAAAATTAAACTAGTCGGATATCTTATCTTATAGCTATATCAAATCAGAGAAATATAGCCTTATCGATTCTCATAAATATGTTTTTACAATCTTTTGGCGATAATATCTATAAATAATATAATATTCTTATTAACCTCAGACCTATAATAAAGATATCAATAATTTAATCATATTTATTCAGTATTAAATATTAAATTCAGATTAATTAAGAACAAACCGTTATCTCTAAGATCAAAAGAAACGAAATCAAATCTATTTATAAAATTTTCTCCATATAATTCGAAGAGAACGTACATATATCATCCATCTCGAACGATCTAAATAGAATTAAAGCCAAACAAATAGATAGAGATAGACAGAGAGAGAAAGAGAGATAGAGAGAGACAGAAACAGAGACAAAGACAAAGAGAGAGCGAGAGAAATAGAGAGAGACAAAGAGAGATAGGACAGGACAGGACAAAACCGGACGAGACGGGACGGGACAGATACAAGAGAGACAGGGAGAGACAGAGAGAGAGAGAGAGACAGAGAGAGAGACGGAGACAGACGGAGAGAGACGGAGA
>CAJNJA010025530.1:0-32495 GCA_905231915.1 Symbiodinium necroappetens | reverse complement strand
TGTGGGGGCGGGAACGGGGGCGTCGTTGGTAATGGCAAACATACACACACACATGCATGCATTCATACATATCATGCATTTCATTCGTCACGCACTCAATCGCTCATTCAATAGTTCATTCCTTCTTCATCTCTTTCATGTACACATGTCGACGCACACACAAACGCATACATACATACCTACCTACCTACCTACCTACCTACGTACGTACGTACGTACATACATACATGCATGCATACGTAGAGAGAGAGAGAGAGTGTGTGTGTGTGTGTGCGCGCTTTGTGACGTGTCAGGAGATGGGCTGGTGGGACCCGAGCAAGGCTCCCGCCCTCGATTGGACGGGAGAGGCCTCGGGCACTCGGAGCGATTATCATCCCAGAGGTGGGTTTAGAGTTTAGGGTTTAGGGTTTAGGGTTATCATCCCAGAGGGTCCTAAGTACCTATATGGTTGATGAAAAAAATCCCGCATTACCTTAAGGACCCTAAACTCTGAGAATTATGGTATATTCCGTATTGCGGGTAATGTAACCGTAGCTTGACAGGGGCCAAATATGTTCCTGACACTGTTGGTTTTACATGTCTGTTTAAGGGTCGTTTAGCAGAGATTCAGATTCTGAATTGTTTTTGGATTGATTGTTAAGGGGCTTTAGCAACAATATTCAGATTCAGAAGTGAATAAGAATGAGCATCCTGCGCTAGAAGGTTGACATTTGGCTCCTCTGTCTTCTGAAACTCACATATTCCTTGAGGACGGAAGCATTCCTCACATACAGTCCTTAAACTATTGTGGGACGGAAGCATTCCTCACATACAGTCCTTAAACTATTGTGGGACTACTTTTATTTTTTGAGGTTTCAATGGTTGCTTCCGTACGGGATCTGATTTCGTAGCAGTGTGGGGCTTTCTTTTCGGGTTTCTGGGTTTGTTTGGGCTTTCAGTCCTTCAGAGCTTTTAGGGTTTGGAGGTTTAGGTGTTTAGGGTTTAGGGGTGAGTTCTTCATGCTCTTGCAGATTAGAGATAGTTCTTCGAGTTCCTGTGCAAGTGGGGCTTTACATTGACATGTGTGGATGTTCAGAGATTGGAGGTGACGGTGTGGATTATATAGGTTTTACACACTTGCATACATGCGCCTACATGTGCCTGAGCCCCGTCAGGCCATTAGCCTTAGATTGGGCATGATTGGATACTCGCACTCTAGCACCACAATCCGAGTCACTATAATTAAAGACGAACTGTCGATCATTTGTATACGTTTCTGGTGCACGCACAGTGACGAAGCAACTGAGTTCAGCGTTTAGGGTTCCGAGTTCAGTTCGCTTACCTCGTCACCCCCTGGCAAGCAAGACCAGGCTTGGGAAACCAAGCAGCCCATTCAGATTCCTTTCGACCAGCCAAGAGCTTGGATTTTGGTACTTGGTAGTAACAGTGGCGGTGGTTACGATTCAACGTCCGAAGCAGCAGAAGCAGCAGCAGCAGCAGGAGCAGCAGCAGCAGCAGCAGCAGTAGTGGTAGTCGTAGGAGCAGCAGCAACAGCCGCAGGAGGAGGGAGGTGAGAAGAACCAGGACCAGGAGGAGTGGCCGTAGTCGTCGTCTTCGTCGTCGTAGTAGTCGTAGTAGAGCAATGCTACTACTGCTACTGCTGCCGCGAGAGCGCTGGATAAGAAAAGCTCCGCATGGCGCCAATCACCTCGATTCCCGTGTTTAGACGTGCGCAGTTTTTAAACAGCAGTTGCTCAGTGCTACCTATAGTCTCCATTGTAGTTCCTTTTTGGGGGTTACCTTTTAGGATCCTTAATACAAAATTGGTTAGACCAAAAAAAGGAACTACAATGGAGACTATAGGTAAGGTTCAGGATATGATTGAGCTCGTGAGCTCCTGGAGGTGATTGTACCAGTTATGGTATTCAGAGCTTTTGCCATCCGGGTCTTGCGACCTTCGGTGAAGGTTGCAAGAAACCGTAGTGAAGAGAAAGCAGTTCACACCAACCTGAGAAACCCTAAACCCTAAACCTTAAACTCCTAAACCCTAAACTCCTAAACTCCGGAACCCTAAACTCCTAAACTCCGGAACCCTAAACTCCTAAACCCGACGTCTTGCAGTGTTGTTGGTCCATGGTTTGGGAGGTCCTAAGACCTCAAGGACGAAATGAACCCTAAAGGGGTTTAAGGTTCACATACCATGTAGGGATTCATAGTATAAGGCTATAAGGCCCCTACTTTTAAGGGTCATCTCGTCCTTAAGGAACCCTAAACCCTAAACCCCTTCACCCTAAACCCTAAACCATTATATAGACCCCTTTAAAGGAATCCTTATAGAACCCCAATAAGGCCCCTACTTTTAAGCGTCATCTCGTCCTTAAGGGACTTTTTCGATATGGGGTCGGTGGGGTGGGTCCTGCACGCACAGTGGAAGATTCCTCGGCTCCCCGGGTACAGGGCTCCTTTAAAGGGTCCTATAATAAGGGTTCCTTTAAATGGGTCTACAAGGGATTAGGTTTAGGGTTTAGGGCTCCTTAAGGACGAAATGACGCTTAAAAGTGGGGGACCCTATAGCCTGATACTATGAACCCCTACATGGTATATGATCCTTAAACCCTTTTAGGGTTCATTTCGTCCTTAAGGCGGTTTTTTTTCGAACCTCTGCCCGGACTTCCTAAGCCTGAGCAAGTTCCATGGTCTCAGGGACGATGTAGCTCAGGAGGATGATGCTGAACCCAAACCTAAAGGCTCCATGTACCTCTAGAGTTGGCCAAAGCCCTGATTCAGAACCCCTTGAGCGCCAAAGTATAGGGTTTAGGGTGTAGGGTTTCATGGCACCAAGTCCTGCAGAATCATGGGGACGCTTCCATCGCTTTGCCGAGGTCACAAAAACAGCTGGAGTTCAAATTCGCAGCCGCCTCAGCGATGCTGGGAGGCTACGAGGTGGTTGGTATCGCCAAGTTGTTTTGGCGCAGGGAGCCTTCAGAAATGCCGTGGCAAGCCCACGGTCAGGGTTTAGGGTTTAGGGTTGTATAGGGCTCCTTGATAGATTTGCTGAGTGAGTACTTGACGTGTTGACTAGGGGAAACTATAGTATTGACAGCCTTAGTGCGTATGTGAAACCCCGTGTCACACTACAATATCCTTATGACCCCATGCTAGTAGGCTAAACCCTAAACCCTAAACCCCTAAACCCTACACCCTCAACCCCTAAACCCTACAGCCCTAGACCCTGAACCTTAAACCCCTAAACGCTAAACTCTAAACCCTAAACCCCTAAAACCTAAACTCTAAACCTCCTAAGAGAACCCGACTCCGCAAAGAATTGTCTCAAGCCCCCACAACCAGACAGAACTATAACTGCGCATGCTACCCGTTGAAACCCTCCGTGTCATGAACTCCGTACGTTTCCCCAAACCCACAACCTAAACCAATCAAGTCAAACCTGATGACCTAAACCCCAGACCCTAAACCCTAAACCAATCAAGTCAAACCTGGTGAGCATGCCCCAGATCATGCAGACCATCGGAGCCTTGAGTCTCAAACCGTGGCACTGAGACCCTACCTATGCTGCGAAGCCAATTGTATATTTAGGATCCTATCAGGGATACCTGATAGGATCCTAAATATACAGGAACTACAAGGTTGTACCCGGGGGACATAGAGCCAATAAGTCCGACCCTGAATCCTAAACCCATACGACCGTAATCCCCTCAGCGCTAAGTCCGTAAAGCCTTGCAGTCTTGTAGGCCTTACAGCCTTATAACAGCCCATATAGAGACCGCTGAAGTCAATATAAACCCGTTTGAACGCTCAATATCCGAATGCTCTGCCGAATGCTCTTAGGTCCGCGCCGGAGAGGCATCCACGTGGGAGGATGGCATTTTCCATCGCTTGGACGTGGAGGCTCGGCATGCTGCGGCTTTCTTAACAGATCTTTCAGGATTCCTTACTTGCAAAGGGGGTTCCTTCATAAGGGTTTAGTTTAGTCTAGCGGCCTTGAAATTAGTCCTAACTAGAGCAGGGTTCCTTTGGGGTGCCTTCAGGCTTTGGGGGTTTAGGGCTTGTATAGGGTTCAGAGCTGTCTTAAAGCTAGGTGTACCTTTTTGGGGTGGGTTGAAGCTTCAGGGTTTAGTATGCTAGGCTCCGTAGATGCGCAGTTCGCTGTTTGCTGAGAATATCCACCTGTCGAGCTTGTCCCTCAACCTACTCTGCTTTAAAGGTTCGGGCTCGTGGCGACGGTTTAGCTTACGGCGTACGGGCTTAGGATTTAGGTTTTAGGGTTCAGGGTGTAGTGTGTGTGCTCAGCCTTAAATAAGCAATGTACTACTGTTGATGATCGACATTCTGCAATACCTTAAGGACCCTAAACTATGGGAATTCTGGTATATTCCTTGTTATCGGCAGTGCAGGATCTGTATCATCAACCGTAGTGTTCTGGTGAGGTCTTGCGGATCGGCTGGCTGCTGCCTCTGTTGCAACCCTGAACCTTCCAACCCTGGCTTGCGAGGAGATTGTCACCAACCTTAAGGACGAAATGACCCCTAAAAAGTAGGGGCCCGATAGCCTTATACTATGAATCCCTATATGGTATATGAACCTTAAATCCTTTTAGGGCTCATTTCGTCCTTAAGGTAGGTTTCGATACCAAACCTTAGCCCCGTCTAAGCCGTATGTCTCTGCACATATACTTTAGGGTTTGGGATTTAGGGTTTAGGGTTTGGGGTTCAGGGTTTAGGGTTCAAGAGCCAACAATTCCTAAATCCGAAAGCTCGAAGAGCCAGTTTCCAATGATTTCAATCATGTTTCACCTCAAAGCCCCAAGCCCAGAAGCCCTACGCTCCCTGAACCCCCGTCCCATCTGAGAAGTGTCCTGGTTCTGCAGCTCAAAATAGCCCAAAAACCCCGAATGCCCTGACATATGAGTCCTGAATGCGCACCCTTAAACCTTAAACCCGGAGCCCAAGCCCTGAAATAGAATCTAAGCCTTAAACCCAAAGGCCTTAGAGCCTTAGGGCTATAGTGAAGCCCAGAAAGTTGGAGCATGGACTTAGGATGAGTTGTGCTAGGATCCCTTATGCTTTACCTTCAAGGCATCAGGATAACGATGTTCCAACTTCATGGCCCCTAAACCCTCGACTCTAAACCTTGAGCCCATAATGGCTAATATAGGGTCCTAAATAATTACCTATACTCTATATATATATATATAACTTTTTTTGGGGGGGGGCTCCTTATTCTAATTTCAGTGCTATATTGTATACCCACCCCATCTAGGATATCTTCAGGTGGGTAGTTACCGTTATAGGAGCCGTATAGAAGGTCTATATACCTTATAGAAGCCTTATAGACGCCTTACATACCCTAAACTCCCCACCCCTTAAGGACGAAATGAGCCCTAAAAGGATTTAAGGTTCATATTCCATATAGGGATTCATAGTATAAGGCTATACGGCCCCTACTTTTTGGGGGTCATTTCGTCCTTAAGGCCTGTAGTTTCCTTTAAAGCCCCAAAACCCCTACTCTGAGAGTTTCAGGGCCCCTACCTGGGAGGTTCTCTAAATTAGGGTCCCTGTCTAGTTCCCCCAAAAATAGTGCGGCGCCCTTACAAAAAGGACCCTAAAAGGGACCCTAGTTTAGAGAACTACTTACATTGGTACCTATACTATTTTAGGGGGTTCCTTATTCTAGTCTTAGTGTTATATTATAGACCCCAAAATCCTACTCTGTTTTTTAAGGCTCCTACATTACTACTAGAGAAAGACAAGAATGCTCCCGCAGTTGGGCCAGGCTCCGCCAGAGGGAGACGTCGAGTTCCTGCCTTGGTTGAGTTTTGGGGGTGTGGGGTTGAGGGCGTGGGGCTCAGGGTTTGTTTGGGGTTTAGGGGTTGAGGGTTTAGGGTTCAGGGTTTAGGGCTTAAGGCTTTGGGTTTAGGGGTTGAGCAGAATAGGCTTTAGAGTTTAGGGTTTACTTGGACCCCAAATAACCTGCCTTTTAGGGTTCCTGATTATGGTTCGTATATATATGAGTTCTTAAACGGTGGGTTCTTTGGGGTTAGGGTACGGTTTAGGCTTCAGGGTGTAGGATTTAGGATTTTGGTTTTGAGCTTTGAAGTTTGAGGCTCAAGGCAGTTCAGGGCTTAGGACCCAAGAGGTTGATGCCTCCGGTGCATTCTCCGGGTTATAGAATTAAGGCTTTTTTCTGCGTTTTGTGTTCTTGTTTGCCCGAAATGCCTGGTTTGGGCTTTGCTTCTTTGCTGCGGGACGACTTCTTTTATCTCCGACCTTGCATTGCCGAAAGCGCGCCAAGCATCACAAGGCCCGTTCCCGGCAAGCGGCGGGTCACTGTCGGTGGACCACGGCTAACTGCGAGGACAGGGCGAGGCAGGAATCCGCGAGGAGGCAAAGCCGGGAGGGGCAATGGTCAAGAGCTCCTCAAGGTGGTCAGAAGCCCAATCCGTGCCGACACGCTCTCGGTGCGGCATCCCCCCTCCCAGTGCAAAATGTGCCCTTTAAGCGGAGACTGCACGTTTCCAGGCAGCGGTGCACCAGGCAGTGGAGGTCATCCAAGCGCTGAGTGAGTGAGTGAGTTTGGGGGCTTAGGGTCTCCAGAACCGCAAGCTGGCCTAACTACAGAGGCCTTACAATACTTACAGATACTGTTTGTAAGGGGCTCCTTTTTACAACTTTAGTATAAGATAGCCCAAAATCTTGTTCTATTTATTCTGACCCCTATATTAGACCCTTTATCCTCAACCCAAAACCCTCAGCCACACAAGCTGAGACATTTTGCCCCCAATATCAAGTCCATGATAAAAAAAACCGCTAGGCGCCCAGACTATAGAGGCAGCAGCAAGCAAAAGCTCTCCGAGGGCTGAAAAGCCTATAGATACATTGCTCAGGCACGCTACATAGCCTTGAGGATGACATGACCCTTAAAACTGGGGACCCTATATCCTGATACTATGAATGAACCTTAAACCCTGACCCTTTTAGGGTTCATTTCGTCTGTAAGGAAACCAGGCGCCGCGAACCCCTAAACCCCGAACATCTAAAATTTTAAACCTAAGCACTGAACCCGAAAGATCCTCAACATCCTGATATAGGGGCCGAAATCGGCCTTTAAAAAACTACCTATACTATTCTCGGGTGGGGTTCCTTATTATAAGAAAAGTAGCGTAGAGTAGAGTATAGTATAGTATGATGTACCCCAAAACCATATTCTGATTTGTAAAGCCCCTACATTAATCCCTACAGCCCTTGGCATGGGATCTTCGAGGTTGCTGGTCTCCGGACGTTTCAATGATCGAGTTTCGGTCCAAGAAGTCTGCGAGAAGGCCATGGGGGCCGGGCTGTCAGGATCGGGATCACGACGAGGAATTGTCCTACCATTGGCAGTGTTTGATATGATTATTATTAATATTGTTCGTATTATTGTGATTATTATAATCATTACTGGTAGTATAACTAATTAATGCTTCCTTGTTACGACTATTGCTTTTGATTTTTGATGTTACTACTAGTGCTATGTGCTCTTCAACCAGTTTGGGCCGCGGTGGGCCCTCCTGCATTCAGTGTGAGGTGGCTTAGCCCCAAGGGTCCTAGGTACTGCTATGGGGGGATACTTTTACAAAAATCATAATGACCGTTCCTAACATAGAGACCTACATTCTACTATATAGGTACTTTGGACACTTTGGGTAGTTATCCTTGAAGATTCAGGGGTGCTTTTTGCGTAGTTGCAGACATTCGATGCTGCGCCTCCGAAACCCTACACCCCTTTAGGGGTTTATGGCCTAGAGTGTTTGGGGTTCAGGGTCTACAAACTTGATACTCTTCAACGTAAACCCTACGCCCTAAACTAGAAGCCCTTAACCCAAAAACCCTAACCCTTTAAAACCTTGAGCCTTAACCCCTGAACTCTAAGCCCTAAAGCCCTAACCCTTTAAACCTGAAGCCCTAATCCTTGAACTCTAAGCCCTAGAACCCTAAGCCGCCTAAGCCCTAACCCCGAACGACCAACCTGATTTGTCGAGCTTTGGGCTTGGAACTTGGAGTTCGTACAGCTTCGAGCTCAGGGTTAAAAGGGCCCCGGACCTGTTTAGAGTCTAGTGTTTAGGGGTTTTGGGGTCTAGACTTCAGGGTTTAGGGGTTTTAGAGTTTAGGGCTTCAAGTTTAGGGTTTAGGGGTTTAGGGTTTAGAGTTTAGAGTCTAGGGTTTAGGGGTTTATGGTTTAGGGTGTCCTATATACTGGGTTACTGTCCCTCATACCGTGCATAAACCATATTTTACCCATAACCCCAGCAACTTGATATTTAGGTAAGCGGGTTCCAAGGGTCAGGGTTAAAAGGACGCGGAACCTTTCTACATCCTAGTCCCTTTCGGGTTTAGGGTTTAGGGTGTGGGGTTTCGGGTTTAGGGTTTAGGGTTTCGGCCGCTTCAACCTGCAGATCCGAAGCCTTGCGACCCCCCCTTCCCTTAACTTTCGTACAATCCCAAAGCCCCAAGCCCTGAATAGCTTAAACCATCTTAAACCCTACCTTAACCCCACATAACCTACCTTTTTATGGACTTAAAGTAAAGAAATTATTCATAAGGAGCCCTAAAAAGGTAGGCTCTTTGGGGTTAAGGCAGCAGCCTGCAAGTCGAATCAAAAGCTATAACCTGAACCCAGCCAGAGCACGAAATCAGAAGCCACATTACGGTTTAGGGTTTAGGGTTTAGGGGCATTATCTGGGCCTTATGCTACCAACTTTAATTAGGGTTTAGGTTTCAGGGCGCAAGCTCCACACCCCAAACCACAACTTGAAGACCTACCCAAGATACCTCAGGTCTGTAGTATGATGGGACCTGAAGAATTAATTAGTAATCTTTGTTGGTTGTCCATGGGCATCAGTATTGCTTTAGTATACTCCAAACCCTAGTCTAATTAGTCACTACAGTAAGGACGAAATGATCCCTAAAAAGTCGGGGCCCTGTAGCCTTATACTATGAATCCCTATACCCTATATGGTATATGAACCTTAAACTCTTTCAGGGTTCATTTCGTCCTCAAGGTAAGCGCCTATTTCGCCCCCGGAACGGTGAACCCTAGCTCTGGACCCGGTTCAGGCGCCATATCACCCACAGAACCGTGAAAACCCTAAACCCTAGTGAACCCTAAACCCTAAACCCTGGTGAACCCTCAACCCTAAACCCTAGTGAACCCTAAACCCCAAACCCTACGGTTGATGATAGAAATCCTGCATGACCCAGAATAAGGAATATACCATAATTCCCATAGTTTAGGGTCCTTAAGGTAATGCAGGATTTATATCATCAACTAAACCCTAAACCCTAAACCCTAAACCCTAAACCCTAAACCCCTAAACCCCTAAACCCCTAAACCCCTAAACCCCTAAACCCCTAAACCCCTAAACCCTAACCCATAACAGTAAGAGCCAGTCAGATTTCGATCGATCACCAACAGTAGTGAACCCAAACGCCCGACCCCAAAACTCCAGGCTGCCCAGACTCGATCAGACAAAGAGCGGCCGAGGCAGCAGCGTTTAGGGCTTGGGGCTTGTGGCCTACAGGCACCCTAAACCGCTGTCTTATGGGGTTGAGGGACCCTAAACCCTAGTCTAGGGGCCTAGGGTTCACGATTTAGGGCGGAACGTTTCTGTAAGGTTACAGCCGGCTTCGGAGTTCAGGAGTATCGGGGTTTAGGACACAAGTAGTTGAAGGTTTGCGGCTAGGGAGTTTCGGGGTGTCAGGTTTGTAGGCTTCAGGATATTGTAGCTTTCTATCTTGGTGGGCCTCTGTTTAACAGGGATGCCCCCTATTTTTTGGAACTCCCATACATGTGGAAATCTGCATCGGTTTATAGTACCCCGGTTGGCGGCCGGGCTGATCAGAAGCGTTCTCGTTGTGTAAGTGTGTGGGGAACTGAACAAACTGGTTCGATGATGCTGCCCTAAACCCTAAACCCTGAGCCCCAAACCCTAAACCCTAATGCCCTAAACCCTAAACCGTAAGCAAAGCATCCCCCGAAGCGCAAGGCGCCAGAATCGCGAAGCACGCTGGGCCCCAAGAGTTTCGTTGGAAGTTTCGTCTTGAGGCAAGAGGTGTGCCAACCCCTAAACCCTAAACCGTGAGCCACGGTTTAGGGTTTTGGGTTTAGGGTTTAGGGTTTAGGGTTCTAAACTCTATAAACCCTAAACCCTAAACCCTATAAACCCTAAGCCCTACAAGCATGGTCTTTCATAAAGCCAAAGGGGCGTTCAGCTTTTTGGCTTTAGGATTTCAGGCCCCAGCTGGGCAGCTTGAGGTTTCCAGAAAGAGACATTTTTCTATTCGCAAAAATTTCCGTTCAGAGCGAGGAGTTCGGCTTGGTGATTCGGGCTACTATGTGGCTATGATTTAGGTTAGTACCATATGTGGTGTGTTGCAGAGACAGGGCCTGAACCATACTTAAAGGGTCACGAGGCCTAGCTTCTGGGGTTATACAGAAACGTCGCTGCACCAGCCATAGTTGCATTTAAATGCATTAAGGTACTTCAACACTTCAAGCTTTACCTACTACGTCCCATGATCCTCCAAGTCAGCCATAAGTTAATCCCCAAGCCCCAAACCCTAAACCCAGAGCCCTAAAGCCCTAAACTCTAAATCCAAGCCCTCCCTCTCACCTCCATGCAGCCGAGGTTTGACAGCTGCGCACTGGCGCCGCCGATTTGAAGAGACCCAGAAGGAGCTGAGAGCGCAAGATACGGTGAAGGGTGTAAGGCTTCGGGTAAGGCTGTAGGGCTTAGGGTTTAGGGTTTAGGGCTTGGGGTTTTGGGGTTTAGGCTTCGGGTTAAGGGTGTATTGGTGTTAAGGGTTTAGGGTTTTGGGGTTTTGGGTTTGGATCTAAGCTCCTGAAACTTCGCGCTGGTTCGGTCGTGTTAAGGTTTCCTACATAGAAGGGTTCTACTGGGTTCCGGGTATGCGAAGAGGTGTTTCGGGAGGGGCTTTCAACTAGTACAGTAGTTGTTTCCATCTAGCTTATCGTCCCAGTTGCAATGGCATGTTGCAGAATTGCTTTGGCTTGCGGGTTGGGTTCTTGGGATAGTCTTGGAGGTCACAGTGTGAGTTGCTAGTTGGCGAGTCAACTACTGTGAATCCCTAGACGGTATATGAACCTTAAACCCTTTTAGGGCTCATTTCGTCCTAAGGACTGCTACTTCACACAAACCCTGCCCCCTAAACCCCAGGCCCCGGGCGTACGCAAAGCTCCTTGATTCTAAGGACCGGAGCCCCAAAGCGAGCTTTTCAAGTTCCATTAAGTTTCAAAGGAGTGAGACCACAATGCTTTGTCAGGGCGGGCTGGTGAGAACATACATTGCTATAATTGATATACTAGTTTTTTCCATGTGTCCCCTGCAATGGTTCCGAAACTAACGCCCCAGGGTCGTCTGGAATCGTAGAACTCGTATTTTGTTGCAAATGTCCCTAAACCTTGAATCCTAAACCCTAAACCTTAAACCCTAAAAACCCTAAACCTTAAACCTTAAACCCTAAACCCTAAACCCTGAACCTTAAACCTTAAACCTTAAACCTTAAACCCTGACCCGAAATCGGCCGGACCTGTGCCCGTTCTTTTGGGAGCCGAAGGAGCTCTTCGCCTTACAGAGAGAAGCCGCCGCTATGGAGCGACAGTTCGAAGAGGTACTCTTGGGGTTTTAGGGGTTTAGGGCTTCAGGCTTTTTTTAAGGGTTTTAGGGTTTTAAGGGCTTTTGGGGGTTTAGGGCTATAGGTTAGGGCTTTAGGGTTTTATGGTTTTAAGGGCTTTTAGGGGTTTTAGGGTTTAGGGTTTTAGGGGTTTAAATTTAGGGTTTTAGGGCTTTAGGGTTTTAATTTAGGGCTTTAGGGTTTTCGGCTTTAGGGTGTTAGGGGTTTAGGGTTTAGGGTTTTAAGGGCATTTAAGGGTTTAGGGTTTAAGGGTTTAGGGTTTTGGGTTTTAGGGTTTAGGGTTTTAGGGTTTATATAGAGCGAGTAATATAGAGTCCTGAGTAATAGCCAACATTATTCCTGAGGGCCCCTTCCTACAATTAATCATGCCATAAGGTGCCCCAAAACCCTTTTCTAACACGGCGATGTCATTCTTCGCCGGACTTTACTGTACAGATTGTCGACGAATGGTCATCGAAATCTGACTCGGTGTTGCAAAGCATCGTGGGAATTGTCACCAAGCTCAGTTAGAGTTAGATATTCAGCTCAAAGTTTAGCTGCAAGTGCAACAGATGCAAAAGTAATCTACAGCTTTGTACTTCTGTCCGCACTAAATTAAGGCCCCTACATTACTCCTCCTGAAACCTTACATCCCGGAGCCCCTGGTGGATTCCCCAAGTGATCATCCCGTAGTTGGCCTTACAGTGTAAGTCTTACCTTAACCCCAAATAACCTACCTTTTTAAGGACTTATATAAAGAAGTTACAATAAGGAACCCTAAAAAGGTAGGTTCTTTGGGGTTAAGGTACATGTAAGTATAGTCATGTTTGGGCCCCAAGCTCATATGGTTTGGGGTTTCGGGGCCTTGGATTTCAATCGTGGAACTCCTGGTGTGCATCCAGCATGCTCCGGATGCGCTGATGGATTTGGGTGCTCATGATCTCGAAGCCCAGGAACCGTATAAGAAAAGTTCCGCCCCGTTTTGCCAAAAGACATCAGCTGCCCGTTGAGAGAAGGAGCCAAGCGTATCTGCCACAAGAGTTCTTCGTGGACTTCGGCTGCGCAGTCTGATTTTCCTGGCGGATGCCGCCCCTAAGGGTCCATGTGCCCAAATGGTATATACTTTGGCCCCAAAGTAGCCATATAGGAACTCCGAAGTATCTACTATTTGAGTACATGGACTCGTAGGGCTCTGCCAGAAGATCCCAATCCTTAAGGACGAAATGATCCTCCTATAGCCTGATTCTATGAATCCCTGTATGGTATATGAACCTTAAACCCTTTCAGTGCAGCTGCAAAGGGCACTGACACTTCGCAGGAGAAGCCCGGCTGTGTACCCTGAGACTCCAATATCCCTTAATTAAGGAATATACGTTAAGTCATATTAGGGATCCTAGGAAAATTTAAGGTATATCCTTATATCCCTTAATTAAGGAATATACCTCAAATCATCTTAGGGATCCCTAGTATAGTCTAAGGTATATATTCCTTAATTAAGGGATGTTGGAGTCTCTGGGTAGTGGCAGCTCGGACCAGAAGCATTCATGGGTAGTCCTGTGAATTTAGGGTCCCTTTAAGGGTCCTTTGTTTATAATAGGTACCGTACAGTATGGGGGACCTAAACAGGGACCCTAATAAGTAGAGAAGGCCTTGAGGCAAACCTTCCAGTTCGTAAACTTTCATACTGCTGCTACTGTAGTGGATTGCTAGGTTGCATGTACTTCTGAATACATACACCAACTAAACAGCACAGCAGCAGGCAGTTTCATAATTGAGCAGCAATTATACCTAGATCAAGCATGTATATACACCCGTACGTACGCATGCGCATGCGCTGTGTACTCACGGCATGTTTAAGTGCGACAGGATCACACTGCAACATTACCCGTAGGCTCCTTAGCAGTTCCTTTTTGTGATTCATATTTAGAATCCCACAAAAAGGAACTACTTAGGAGCCTATGGGTAGAGGGCCCGAGAGTTCTCTGTGAAGAAGAAGCTGGTGAATTCAAGCCTCAAAGTCTCAAAGTTGGCTCCTTGAGATGTTTGATGTCAAATTATTTAATTATAGTTGAGTGTTTCCCTACAGGGGCACGGCCCAAATCCTCAACCTGTGACATTTGGGAGTTTCAGAAAACTAGGGTACCTTATTTAAAGGGTCCTTATAATGAGGATCATACTGTTTAGGGTACTATATTAGGGTCCCCTATTTTCGGAAACCCCCCATTTTGAGCCTTGCAGGAAGAGCGCCAGGCACGCAGGGGCTCCAATGAGCCTTCTCCCTGCTTCCGGAATGAGTTGGGGGCTCCTCCAGAGGCTGAAGACAGCTACACCGTGTATCATTAGCTGTCTATGTTGATGGGTAGTTCTCTAAATTTAGGGTCCCTTTTCGGATCCTTTTTATAAGGGTGCCGTACTATAATGGGGACCTAAAGAGGACCCTAATTTAGAGCGGATCAGGACTTGAAGGACGGTTTGGGGCTTGTAGGGCCTACCTGGACCCCTAAAGCACCTACCTTTTTAGGGTTCCTTATGATGGTTCCTATACATAAGTCCTTAAAAAGGTAGGTTCTTTGGGGTTAAGGTACAGCCTAGGCCGTACACCCTTGACGGTTCGTGTCTGGAGTGTTCTCGAAAGCCAACACTTAAACCAGCACGGTATATTAACCTACGTCAACGAGTATCGAAGCCTCTACAAGATCCTACGCGTACAACCCTCCTAAAGCCTAACCCCTGAATTTAATACCCCGCTGCCCTTAGCCCTAAAGCCCTGAACCCATGAACCCTGAACCATGATTCGGCCCCGAACCCCTAAACCCCTTACTAAAGCCTTAAAACCCTGGAGGCCCTGGAAGCTGTAAACCCTACACCCCAAACCACCCTAAACCCCTGCACCCTAAACTCTAAACCCCAAACCCTAAACTCCAAACCCTAAACTCTTAACCCTAAACTAAACCCCTAACCCTAAACTCTTAACCCTAAACTACACCCCAAACCCTAAACTCTTAACCTTAAACCCTACACCCTAAACCCAAAACTCTTAACCCTAAACTAAAACCCCAAACCCTAAACCCTAAACCCCACACCCTAAACCCCAAACCCTAAACCCCACACCCTAAACTCTTAACTTCTTGCCGTTGTCCTCGGATTCTTTCAGGCCGCCCTCGAGGAAGCTGCACTCCGGCTGCAGCTGGCGAAGGTCGGGCGCCGCTTTAGGGCTTTAGGGTTTTAGGGTTTAGGGCTTTAGGGTTCAGGCTTTAGGGTTTGGGGTTTAGGGGTTCAGGCTTTAGGGTTTATAGGGTTTAGGGGTTCAGAGTTGAAGGGTTTAGGGTTTAGGGGTTTAGGGTTTTAGGGTTTACGGTTTAGGGCACGTCTCCGTTCACGGACTCGGCTCAAGCGGTTTAGGGTTTAAGGTTTAAGGCTTTTGAAGGGCAAGGGTTTCTTCTCATGGTTGCGTTGAAGGGTTCATGTAAGGGATCCTTTTTAAAGGGTCCCATCTAAGGGTTCCTTTAAAGGGCCCCTTCAAGGGTCCCATCTAGGGGTTTCCTGTAAGGGCTCCCTTTAAAGGTTCCATTGAGGGGTTCCTGCAGGGTCCCTTTAAAAGGTTGGTTCCTTTAGGGGTTCCTTTAAAGGTTCCGCCGTTTTCAGAGTTCTTTTCAGGGACGGGTTCCTTGAAGGGTCATTACTATCTTTGTCATAGTTGGGCAACATCTTACATGTTGTTTATGAGCTCTTTAAAACCTTAGAAGGAATAGATTTTCAATTATTTGTAATTACTATCCCAAGCATGGATTGGCTATTCGTTTTTTTTGACGGGCCTTCAGAGGGCTTGGGGTGTCTCACGTACCTTCCTCTGCAAGAGCCTTGTGGGTTATGGGGTCAAGAGTTTATCAGAGTTGAAGGCCAAGGGCATAATTAGTGCGGTAATTGGGTTTATGAAGTATAGGATACGCATTAACTCAGAGAACCTACCTTTTAAAGACTTATATAATGAAATTGTAATAAGGAGCCCCAAAAAGGTAGGTTATTCTGGGTCCATGCATATCATTATGGAAGAGTGTTGCTGCAAGTCCCGGGAGCGCCCTAAACCCTAAACCTCAAACCGAACTCCTTTGGCTCATAGCAACCCTTGACACAGTAATACCTCACACCTAGACCCCCGAACCCCAAAGCCGCAAAAACCCACAACTCTCCAAACCTTCGATGTTTTCGCTTTCACGGTAACCATCCTCAGCCGGCGTCCCGAAGCTTACAGCCCATGCCAACCTACATCTAGACCCTAAACCCCAAATCCTAAACCCCAAACCAACCATTCGAACCCCTAAACCCCTAAAGCCTGGAGTTTCAGGGCTTTGGGGTTTCGGCGTTCTTTCAAGTCTTGTGTTTCACGTTCTACAAGGCCCGGAGCCCTACAGCTGCATAGATGTTTTGGGTGGGTTTGTAGAGACTTGGATTCAATCTGCTCAAGCAGATCCCACCCCAGTTTCTTGAAAGCCAAAAGGTACATTCTGGCACTAAGTCCTATGTGTGGCGCAAGAAAGTTACAATGGGTTCTTGGAAAGGAAGATGTCATAATAGGGAATCCTAAAAGGGAGATGTTTTTGTGCAAGAGGTACAGTCTAAGCCCTAACCCTCCAGCTGAAGACACGCGGTGCGCGAAGGTGCAGGGCACTGTGGAAGCACTGCGGAAGGCTCTGGGGCGGGTGTGGGGCTTTAACTTTGAAACAGTTGGGTAACAATTTACGTTTTTATTGAGTCCTTGAACTCAAGAAGGATTGCAATGTCAAATTTCCAATGCTATCCCAACCATGATCCAGTAAAGGGTCTCGGGTTTAAGGGTTTGGAGCTTGGAGTCAAGCCTTGGATGTCGGCAGTATAACTTCAATCACCTACTTGGTTGTTGCTCCTTGCCCTCTTAACCCTAAACCCTAAACCCTAAACCCTAAACCCTACTAAACCCTAGGCCCTAAACCCTAAACCCTGTTAACCCTAAGCCCTAAACCTGAGAAGAAGGCCTCCAAGGCCCTCGTGAGGAGATTCCTGGTTCTGCGTGTGAGTGGGTTCGGAGCTTTAATCCAATCTCAAGAGAGAGGAACGTTTCTCCGGGTTCCTTTGAATGGGTTTGTTTAGGGTTTAGGGTTTAGGGTTCGGTTGAATGGGTTTCTTTTTCAGGGTTCCGTTTAAGGAGTCCTTTGAGGGATCCGTGGTTTTTGCCAGGATCCCACCTGAGGGTTCCTTTCAGCGGTGCCTTTAAAATTTGAAGCTCTGCCTGTAGGACTTCTGCTTGGGTCGGGTGGTTTGGACATTCAGGGGTTTGGGGGCCATAGGTTTTAAGGGTTTCGGGATATCGGAGCTTAGAGTTTAGGTTAGAGGTCTAGGGGGTTGGGGACTAAGAGGTTCATGGTCTTGCCTAGGGTTATTATTTTTTGTGGGCTCATGGCTCGTGATCGTTGTTGAGGAACTATGACAGGCGAGGCGGTATAGGCAGGAAGGAAACGCGGCAGTAGCAGAGGTTATTTGTCGCCGAAGGGCGGGAACCTTTTGCCCCCCCCCCCCGCCCCCTACCCGATCTCTCAATCGATGAAGCCCAGCAGCACTAGAACCCAAAGGAACCAACTTCAGCACAGCAATAGTTGCGATGTGCATGACGGATCTCAATAACTGGACGAGGGTTTGGCGGTATCGTACATCCCTAAACCCTAAACCCTAAATCATATTGTACGAGTCAAGCGGAGTGAACAGCCCACGGGCCGAGTAATGCAGAGCCGACGAGGAAAAACTCAGAAACGTGTTTCTGATAACAGATGGTGCTTCGAGTCGCTAGAACCTGCCTAGAAGCCTTTTAAATCCCAATCTCCCATTTCAGATCCTTCCTCAACACCTCTAGAAGCCGTAAACCCCAAATCCGAAGCCCTAAACCCTAAACTAAACCCCAACTTCGAAGCCCTGAACCCTAAACCCTAAACCCTAAACTAAACCCCAACTTCGAAGCCCTAAACCCTAAACCCTAAACTAAACCCCAACTTCGAAGCCCTGAACCCACGTCCGAAGCCCCAAAGCCCTAAACCCCAGCCATCGAACCCTAGATCCTAAACCTCGAACCCTAAAGCCATCAATCCTGAAACCCTAAACCCGAAACCAGCTCCCGGGTTTTGTTAGTAGGGAATTGGGGAATGGATCCCTCTGATCGTCCCTGAAGGTCCTCTATATAACCCTTTCCCCCATTCCGTACCCCAAAGGGTCCTAGGTGCTGTTATGGGGGATATAAAAACAATTCCAAATTTTGAAACCCTACATTCTACTACATAGGTACTTTGGAGCCTTGGGTACTGTTATGGGGGATATGATAACAACTCCAAATATAGAAACCCTACATTCTACTACATAGAGTAGACGCCCAAAAGTTGGAAACCCAATAGCCCCAACCCCTAAGAGTAATGGAAAGGGAATCCCAGCACTATTTGTCCTTAAACCGGTTTCCAACTTTTTGGGGTTTGCTGTAGGTACTTTGGAGCCTTGGGGCTACTAAGAACCAGTCAGCCAAAGCCACCCACAGGTCAAGGAGGCTGAGGCCCTGCAGCGTGAGCAGCGAGCGGAGCCCAGGCGGCTTTGAAACGCACGTGGGTCTGGTGTTTAGGGGGTTTAGGGTTTAGGGGTTTAGGGTTTAGGGGTTTAGGGTTTAGGGTTTAGGGGTTTAGGGTTTATAGGGTTCAGGGTTATAGGGTTATTGGGTTTAGGGTTTTAGGGTTTAGGGGTTTAGGGGGCTGGCCTACAGCTCCGATTTAGGGTTTATAGGGCTTGAGGCGGCAAAGCTCGCATTGAGGAGTATTGCCTTAAAGGGGCCACGTTCAGGATCCCCCTTTCATGTCAAAGCAGACTATTTCCTGGATGCATGCCCTCAGAACACTCTTTCTTTGGTGACATACACAGGGAACTCATATTAATATGATGTTTTTTTTTGGGTTTAGGTGAGGATTCACGGCTCCACCAAGAGAGGACACGTGTCCGAAGAGCAGGGTTCTAGGTACCGTTGAGGGCTTACCTCAAAGGGTGCCGGTGGCCCGAAGAGTGAGGCTTTGAGGTTTTCCAAAAGCCTAAGCGTCCATTTCTCCTGCAGTAGATACTTAGGGCCTCAAGAGGGGGGAGGGTCTGCAATATAGGTACTTCAAGGCCTGAGTGTTTGAGAAAACTAGATGCTCAGTGGTTCCTGGCACCTGAAACTCGGTATTGGGGCACGTAAGGGTTTTACAGACTTTGAGAGGGGGGGGGGTGAAATTTCTTCTCTTCTTGTCTTTGTCGTGTTCTTGCAGGGTGCGGCTCTGGAGGGTTTAGTGTAGCTGCCTATGCAATTACCAATATTATCCCTCAGGGTTCTGTATGATATTTGTGCTATACACTTCCCGTTTTAGGGCGAATGGAGCTTAGGGATTAGGGTTTCAGGATTTAGGGTTTAAGATTTCAGTGCTTAGGGTATATGGTTCTTTACGGGTTTCTGTAAGAGTTCTTGAAGTGTTTCAGGATTTGGCTGTCCGGGCTTAGGGCTTGGGGTACAGGGTGAAGGGTTTCACCTAGACCCGACTTGCAGTTTCTTGTTGCAGGAAGCAAAGTGTAGCAATGTAGCATGTATGCATGTTGCTGAAAGCATACTTAAGTAATCAATAAAATATGGCCCGTAAGTATAGCGTGGAGCCCTACAACTTGAACCTTAGATCAAACTAGTCGTGAACATCCTTCTGCTGCAGGTACTCTGAGCCCTCCAACTCCCAGCAAGCGACGACCCCACCCCTCTCCAGGCGATTCCGTGTGCTTGTACAGGATTTCAGAGCGACTTTCAGGGTCTAGCTGCAGCAACACTTAGGGTTTAGGGTTTAGGGGTTTAGGGTTGAGGGTTCAGGGCTTTGGGTGCGAAGACAGGGACATCCACAAACTTAGGCTTACCTTCTACCTTTTCCTCACATACCTATAGATGTCCTTGAAAAGGTGGGTCTTTGGGGATTATAGCTTGTCTAGATCCGAAACGACGAACTCGGGACTATCTACAAGCCTGAAGCCCAAAAAATGCAACCCAAACACCCGGCAGATCGGCTGAAAGTCGAGACGTCTTTGTAAGATGACTCCCAGCCCTCTCAGGACAGAACCTCTAAACCCTAAAGGCAGGGGAAAAACGCGTCAACTACAAACCCAGGCCCTGAGAATTCAATTCTCCCTGCGACGACGCACGACGATATTGGATGGATGTTCTTTTGCTTTCCGAGGTCAGCCTGCGCAGAATCGCGGCGCTCACAACCCTGGGGTTTTTCCTCTTAGCTGCTTCACCCGGGTTCATTGAAGAATGCTCCGGAAATCCTACCTCAACTGCTTGAGCCTAAGCTCTAACCTCCCAGAGCCGGAGCGATGGCAGAGTCCATGCATGGACGATTTGACGGTTTTTAGGGTTTGAGGGTTTGACAGTTGAGGGTCCAGGGTTTTGGGCTGAAGGGTCGAGATGACTCAACCCCAAAACCCCAGACTCAACACCGGGCCTCAGACAGAAACCTTAAACCCCAAGAAAAGCAAATCCAAAGCCTGGCAAAAGCCGCGACAGGCGCGGAATCATGACGGCGAGGCTGGTTCGGCAGCTCTTGCTTGAGGGGCACGGGCTGTAGATAGGTTCGAAATAATAGAAACCCTACTTATCTCCCCTACAACCCCAAGCCGAGCCATACGGTTTTAGGGTGTCGGGTCTATATATGAGTCCTCGGATGGTTTTCGGGTTTGGGGTTGCACACAAGAGTACCTGACAGCAGTCAGGACCCTGCAAGGGACCACTCTAGTTTGAAAAGCCCTAAGCCCCAAACCCTAATTCCTAAAGCGCCCCATATGACAAGGGCATCAATACTCTGCAATAGTGGGGTTCAGGATTTGCAGATCTGGGGTGTAGGCGTGCTGCTGCTGCTGCTGCTGCTGCTGCTGCTGCTGCTACTACATGTACTTCTACTCCTGTACTTCTACTTCTACGGCTACTCAGTTACTGCTAATGCCGCTACTGCCGCTACTGACTGTACGACTGTACTGTACTACTACTACTACTACTACTACTACTACTACTACTGTACTACTACGGCGACTACTAAGACGATCATGACGACCCCGACTGCAACGACTACAGCTGCTACTACGGTGGGAGTATCCACTTGCAACTAGGACTCGTTTGCAGCTTGTTTTGTTTACTAGCATCTTGCTCACTTGTGTTCATGATGCACCTCTGTGATTCCCAGTCTTCGTCGTCGTCGTGTGCATCGTCCCAAGCTGACGTGGTAGCAATTCGGTAGCAATGTCATCGCACCTGAGTTTTGTTGCTTTGGACTGTAGCTGATCTCGATGACAGGCAACCTTTTTCCACCGCCGCCGCCTCAGTCAGAAGCTTCTGAGACTTCCCGCCCCCAGCGGGCTGAACAGGACACCCGCCCTTGGGGATTTTCTGGAGCCAACTCAAAATCCCTCCCCAAGACCCTAAACCCTCAACACTACATCTCTATCCCAATCCCTAAACCCCTAAACCCAAAAAATATTTTAACCCTGACAAAACTAATCTGGATCCCAAAGAGCACCAGCCTTCTCGCCGATATTCATTAAAGCACCTGGGTAGTTCTAAAAATGAGGGTCCCTTTTCGGGTCCTTCTTTATAAGGGTGCCGTACTATATTTGGAGACCGAAAGGGGACCGTAATTTTGAGAACTACCCTTACTACAGTGTCCTTATACAAACCCGATAGAAACCCTTATAGATCCCTCTAAGGACCCAAAAGGGGACCCTAAATTAGAGAACTACCCACCTGAAGAGCCTTGATTCCTAACACATCTCCGACCCTAGGCCTGCTTGATGCCTAGGAAAGAAGCTTCTTTTCTGTGGGTTCAGGGTTTAGAGTTTGGGGGTTTAGGGTTTAGAGTTCAGTTTTTTGGTTCTTGGGTTTAGAGATTTAGGGCTTCCTGCTTCGAGTTGTTTGAGTTTAGGGCTTCGGGGTTTAGAGTTTACCTGGACCCCAACAGTATGTAGAATAATAGCCTTTTATGGGTTTTGAGCCATTATTTTACCTACCTTTGGGGTTTAGGGTTTAGAAATCCGGGTCCGGGTTCGGAGTTCGGGGTCGTTGGGGGATGGTTTGCCGTTCGGATCCATGTGCCCACATATGGTTGATGATATAAATCCTGCACTACCCATTATGAGGGATATACCATAATAACCATAGTTGAGGGTCCTTAAGGTAATGCAGGATTTCGACCATCAACAGCAGTGTAGATGTCTTGGCCTTGAAGAGGCTCTTGTTCCGTAGCTTTACGGCCATCGTACGCATATTTGCATTGGATACCGCCCCCACGGTAACAGTTGAGTAAGATTCATAATATGGAGATCTATGTATATAAAAGGCCCTTAAATAGTAGCCCTATTATAGACTGTTACTCAGTTACTGTATCGAGGCAGTGCCTATATTTACTGCTCATTGTGGCTGCGTAGACCCTTGGGGTTGCAGATGCTTCCAGTTTTTGTTTTGGTAACCCTGGTTTATCGCTGAACCCGAATCCCTATTCATGTCTACCCCTAAACCCTAAGAAAAACCCTAGACCCTAAACCCTAGATCCCTAAACCCGAAAAAATACCCTCGACCTAAAAAAAACCCTGAACCCTAAACCCTGAACCCTAACAAAACCCTAAACCCTAAACCCTAAATGTCTATCCCTAAACCCCAACCCCTAAACCTGAAAAAACCCTAAGCCCTAAACCCTAGACCTTAAACCCTAAAACACCCTAACCCCAAGCCTTAAACCCTAAACCCTAAATGTCTATCCCTAAACCCCAAGCCCTGAAGCCTAAACCCTAAATGTCTATCCCTAAACCCCAACCCCTAAACCTGAAAAAACCCTAAACCCTAAGCCCTTAAACCCTGAACCCTAAACCCTCCCCGTTGTCATCCCTTCTCTAAGGGCACTCGGCACCCTGGGGCCCGAGACATTAAACTGGTAAGCACCAAACTTCGAAAGAGCCCGGCCCTTTCTGAAGAGCCTTTTTGGGCTTCAGAGCCTTGTATGTAGGCCTTAAGAGCCTTATAGGCCTTAAGAGCCTTATAGGCCTTAAGGGCCTTATAGGGTTTAGGGTTTTGGGTTTGAGAGCCTCAAACCCTAAACCCCCAACTCTTATCTATGATACCTCTCAAGGAGAGGGAGCGTTGATTCATCACGAGTCTGCCCTCAACTCTAACTCGTCTATGGCCCTTTTGTCTACCCTAAACCCCAAAATCCTAAACCCCTAAACCCCAGAATCCTAAACCCCTAAAACCCCCAAACCTTAAGCCTAAACATTAAGCCCCAGGGCGCGCAGCTCCCGGTAAGCTGAAGGTTCTTTGGGTGATTCCTGGTGTCACCAATCTCTGCTTTCTCTTGTGAAGCCTAAGGGTCCACGTTCCCAAAGAGTATATATACTTTGGCCCCAAAGTAGCTATATAGGGACCTCTTTCACGCCAAAGTACATACTATTTGGGCACATGGACCCTTAGGGGAAGATTCGAGATGAAGATCTTGTGCGGGTTGTTGGTAAGAACGCCGATGATGTCGGGTAAGATGCAAAGCAGAATACGATTGTGATTATGGTGCGGGTGCGCATGCCGATGCTGATGTTGATGCCAGTGTCTCACTGCATGTAGATGCCGAAAGTGACAGTAACTTGAGGACGAGATGAACCCTAAAAGGGTTTAAGGTTCATATACCATATACGGATTCATAGTATAAGGCTATAGGGCCCCACTTTTGAGGGTCATTTCGTCCTTAAGGTAACGACTATGTTAAGTGCGCGTGGGTTTTTTGTCAAGGCGTCTCCCTGCTGTGGAAGCTTTCAAAGGGGCCCCTAAACCCTACCCCAAACCGTAAAACCCCAAACCCTAAACCCCAAACCCTAAACCTTCTATGCAGGGTTTCGGTGATCTCAATGAATATCCCAGCAGACCCCAACTTCCCCAGACCCGGAGGGCCTTCAACGACCCAGGAGCCCGAGCCCCACACGCAGCAAAGACTACCAAAACCTTCTTTTTTATAGGGTACCTATGAATTCTTTGTTGGGGCTTAGAAAAGAACCTACAAAAAAGTCTGTTATGGTAGTTTCAGGTACATTGAATCCCTAGAAGCCCTGAACCTGAAACCCCAGACCCTGAAAGCCTAAACCCACTTGAATCAAACCCGAACCCTGCTCCAGGGTGGACGAGCATTGCAGCGCAGCGGCCGGTTCCTGAGTAGGGCATATTTTCTGTTGTGTGATTTGTTTTGTTTGTGGTTTGGCGTTTCAGGATCTGTTGGGGTTTCTGGGTTACAACACTGAAATTGGGGGTTGAGGCTGTAGGCAACCATCGCACTCACGCATGCGAGGAATGTTGGTCGCGGCTACCAAATGGGTAAACCCATCAAGTCCAGCGAAGTCTTGCACTATGGCACTATGGGTGCACCCCGAGTGGTTCCCTCGAGTCCGCGGCCTCTTCAAGGAGCGAAACGAGGCGGGCAAAAGATCTATCGCAGCGAGGTGCATTGAAGCTGATGCCAGAAGTGAAACTCCAATGGAAGAGCTCGTGGCTAGCCGAAACAACACGTATGTTGACAGACCAGTGTGCTGGCTGGGTTTTGTCCTATGGCGCCACGGGCTGTTGTGTCAGAACTCATACGGGCCGAACTACAAAAAACAGTTGCAAGGCTCTCACTGCAACTTCTCAAGAGTGCATTCCTGAAACTACGTATTTCATACTGATTATGTTGAGATACTCCCACTTTGACTTCAAGGTCTGGTGCTGTTTTGACAAGTCTGTTCCCAAGATACCTCTTGTCCGAACGTGCAGCCGCATGTCTGCCAGTATGGCGGCGACGGTCACCGTGACGGTGCACCGTCACCCCAACCCCTAACAGTCCCCAACCGTAAACCCATACACCAATCCCCACCCTAGAAATGAAAGGCGAGGAGTTGCAAAGTGAAAAACCTTGTAACAAGAACCCGTAACTTCCGTAAAGTCCCAAGCACAAATACACTATTGAGTGCCCATATCCTCCTTCTAAATCTTAAGGCTCCTTATATGTTGCATTGACGACCCTCATGCCGAGCTTGGCGATACGGTATACAGATCACCAGAAACCCAGCAATGCATTAAATTATGCCAGTACATGCCCTGAGGGTCAGAAGAAAAACGCATGACCAGCATTTAGGGTTAGGGCTGTTAGGGCTCCCGGTTTACCGTTTTGGATTCCAGGTTAGGTATACATTGGGGCCGAGGATGGCAGTAATATAGATGCGCTGGGGAAGTATCTTTTTTTAGGGAGCCGTTCGTGGGGATGAGAGTGGCTGGGGTTCGGAGATTTTGGCCCAGGAGTGGCAGATTGATGGCTTAGGGCTTTTCCAGTAGTCCGCTACCCTTTGAAATCGTAGTATATATATATATACATATATATATATGCGGCACATGTACCTTACGTTATATTTACGATTATTCACCTGATATCGTTTTGATGTCAAAGGCCTATTGCTGTATTCCGGTGTTACGTTGCGTGCCCTAGTTTCCCATCCTTTCGCCAACGTTTAAGAAGAGGTCTGGAAAGACACAATTGAGTCACCATATAGTCCGTAATTATACCCCACACCCCTCAATCTTGTTGTAAGTTTTCAGGCCTTTACATTCGATGCCAGCATGCTGATCTCAGACCACATGATTTGGAGGGTGAACCGGGCGTGACTATGGGAACCTGAGAGTCTTCTGTCGTAATCTTTTTGCCCGGAACCCCACGTTAGTAAAATCTTATGTTTTGATTTTATGACGGCTGGTCAGTGTAGTCCCCTACATTCAAAGAAATTTTGGATACGTAAACACCTGAAGCCCTTAAACTGGACCGAAAAGTCAACCTTAATAAGCACAGAGGTTCGACAATCGAATCTGTTGCTTCTTCCAGCTCATCGTCCGTGCGGTGCCCGGAAGCCGCAAAGATTGAACTTCAAGTTGAAACCGTGTAACGGCTCTGATCCAGAAAGCCCTGACACGACCAAGCCCCGAAGCTTAAGCAATATCCTATACATTGCAAATGAAAGCGCAAAACCGTAAACCTTGAACTCCCCCAAAATGAAAACAACCTCAACCCAACAAGCCCAAACGGCAGGCCGAAAACCCCAACCGTGTACTCGAGCCGATGCTTGTTTAAACCCCAAACCCTAAACCCGAAATGTGTTTGTTTAAATATATTTTTGTGCTGCTATCCTTGGTATTCAGGCGTCAGCCGTTCGTGGCAATGCGCGGATTCCCCATTCTAGGGCCTTGAAAAGCTTGCAGGTAAGGGCTTTGTTGCGCTCATATAGGAAGTTTGGATTGATTGGTGTAGGTTCTAGAGTTGCGGCGTAAAGTTTAAGATTTGGATGTAGGGATCTTCGGGTTAAGGGAGGCTTTTAAACCACAGCCGTATATTTGATGATATTTTTGGTCGTATGAAGATGACTCCGATTGTTTCACCCCAGAAGTTGTGATGGAATCCTATCACCTTTCAATCTTATATACCCCACGGTTTGCCAAAATCCGAATCCTGTAACCCGTAAACTAGAGTCTGCTGAAGCTGTCTTTGCGAGGTTTCGGCCCTTACCCAGACCGCCCGGGCCTGTTTTGAAGCCGTAACCATTCGACTCCTTGAGCCTTGGGTTTAGGGTTGTTTAGGGATGAGCCACGAGCTTTATGTTTAGTTTGTTGTTCTCTGAGACCCTGCCACGACACAGCTGGACACGCCATGCAGACCTCCCTTTTAACTTGCCTCATTCCAGACACTGGCTTGCTTTACGATTTCCTGGTCATGCCTCAAGAACAATTCGCTACATTCAAGACCTGCCTGGACATGCCTCGTGAGGAAATCCACCTTTATACCTGCGCCACGAATTCGCCTGGATTCTCCAAGCCCCAGACCCCCAGACCTGCAAGCGACCAATCTTGTGCTGCACCTTCGAGAATAATACCCCTCAGCGCAACAAGCCCAAAAGCCCAACCAGCAGAAAAGCCTTCTGCCGCCTGCTCAGATGCCAATGGCTCCCCTCCCCCGCAGCCTGCGGCAAGGCACCACTTCTTCGACACGTCTGAAGAAGGGTTTGAGGTTTATAGGGCTCTGAAATCAGGGCGTCCGTTTACGGCTTGACGTCTAGAGGTCCGGTTGACGGTTTTTGGGTTGCGGACTTGGCATTGGGACCCCAGATTGCTCAATGTATGTACAACATACATCGTAGATCCCAGAGTCGGTGTTTATTTTGTGTTTGAACCATGGGGTTGAAAATTGTGAAGATTCTACCCGGCCCCAAAACCTATACCCTGATCTCGAAGACGGGCGATCAGCTTCGGCGCTTCAGGGCTCCCCACGAAGGGACCTCACTAGACATGTAGGGGTTTCCGAAAATAGGGGACCCCAATATAGTACCCTAAATAGTAGGATCCGTATTATAAGAACCCCAAAATAAGGTACCGCTTATTATTGGAAACCCCCATGTAGTAGAACTTCGATATGGAAATTGGCTGAGCTGGTCGCGAGGGCGTGGACCCAGGATCCAGGTTTTCAGACGTGACACTTCAATGTTTAAGCGCTCCCATGACCCAAAGGGTCCAAGTAATAGTATAGTATATACTTTTGGGGCCCAAACACCTACTAAGGACCTACTATAATGGTACTTGGACCCTTTGGGTGAAAGGCAAGGTGCCAAGGTCGCCTGTTCTGGTCTGCCGTGATTCAAAGCAGGTTCGATGTGCAGCTCTTAGTGGCATGGTGGGGTACCCAGAGAACCCAATACCCCTTAATTGAGGAATATGCCTTAAATTATAGGGGCCTGAATATTATGATTTAAGGTATATATTCCTTAATTAAGGGGTCTTGGGTTCCCTGGGTATGGGACTACAGAGCCTCAGCTTCCCCCGAGGCTGAATCAGAACGGATAGCTGGAGCTTGAACCTTTAAAGTTGAAATCCCTGAAGCCCGAAGCCACCTAAGCCGCACAGCGATACATAGATGCGTATGCCCCCCAGTTGTACCAAAAAAGCGGACAATGTCCTTATATAACCCTGATAATGAGCCCAACTGCTCAACCCTAAACCATCCTAAACCCCAAATCCGGACAACAGCTGTGAGAAACCACAAATGAAAAAGCCCCCACAACCTTAAGTCCCATGCCGTAGAAAGCCCGTAAACACACTCCTAGCACATCCTTATAAACAGCTCAGAGACCGTTGCCCTTTGGCAGAGGTCAAACGTCCATACCTAGCCTGCTTGGTCCAGGCCTCGCGGGAGGTTTAAAGCCTAAATAGATGCAGGGCTCCGGCAAGGTTTCTGAAATGGAACTTTTAAGAGATTTGGGCGTGCAAGGAACGCATTGATGAGAATGGTGTCTTGGGTTATGCCCCTAGATCTTGCGCACACCCTAAACCCCGAACCCGTAACCAGGAAGTGCGCCATTCCCTGCAAGCACGATAAAATATCGGCAGATCCTAGCAAATCCTGCGCTTTCGTGTCACGATGTTACGAGCATGAGCGAGACATCAGAATCGACCTCCCTGCCCCTGTATGCACGTGTCTCCCAACAATCTTGTCGTTGCACAGGTTTACACCTATAAACCCTAAACCCTAAACCCTTTCCCCTAACCTTCACCATACAAGACCTTCAGCTTCCTTCTGGGTTTCGGCTTTCGGGTTCAGGGTCTCCCGGCGCAGGTTTCCGGCCACATTGGCCGAAGTGCCCTAAAGCTTACTCTGGGCCCATCCCGTGCCAGGACTAAGCATAGACAAGCGGCTTGCCTAAGCTCTGTGTCAGGTGCGCCTTGAACCAAAAGACCCGAAATAAGGGGTGAGTTTCAGGTTGGTCCAAACAACCTACCTTTTTCAGGATTCCTTACTATCGTTTCTTTATGTAAGTCCTTAACAGGGTAGGTTCTTTGGGGTTACAGTAGGGGCTTTACCTAAGCCACCTAAGCCCTCAGCCCAAGTCTACAGCCTGCAGTTGCCCCAACGCCGAAACACTCATCGCCGGATGCCGCAACCCTAGAAAGGATCGTGTCAGAGCCACGGTTTAGGGTTTAGGGGCTATGCGCTTTCGTGAGTGCTGTCTTCGGGAGTCGGGTTTCCGTTCAGTTTCTGCTTCGGCATCGAGTGTTGGTTGGGCTCTTGCAGATGAGACTGTTTTATTGTCTGTACGATCTGTGATGCGTTTTTTTGCGTTTAGGGCCTAGGGTTCACAGCAGTTGAAGGTTTAGGCTTGAGGCTTGAGGCCCCCTACGCCGTGAACCTTTCGCAGCTTACGCCTGCGGTCCTAGGACCAAGTTATCTACCTGGCCCTGCTACTCTAAACCCAAACTTTACCTTACCCATAGGCCCCTAAGTAGCTCTTTTTTGGGATTACCTTATAGGATTCTAAATATAAACCAAAAAACGGAACTACTCATTGGGGCCTATGGGTAAACCCTATACACCCTGCCAGGCATGACTTGAACAATTAACGTTGCTTCGTGTGTTTTCTGTGGCGCGCACTGTGACGATGTTGCAAAGCCGGCCAGTAGCTATGATCTGGACGTTGCCTGCCGCAGGCACAGCTGCCAGAGCACCAGCTACAGACTCAAACTTGACCCTGAGGCTCCAAGTAGTCCTTATTTAAGGACTTTGGGGCCTTTATGGGTACCAAAAACCCATAAAGAATGAGTACTTGGACCCTTAGGGTGAGCAGCTCGAACCCTAAAGTCTGACCTTCCATCAACGCATCTGCGCGGGAATTTAAAGCTAAAACTTTCCGTGATGGCCTCTGGGCCTTCATCCTATTCCCCTGAACTGCTGAAACGCAAAGTTTTCGGTAAGTGGGGGAATGATGAACCTTATAAACCTGTCCTTGAAGCACCTTCCTTCCGGAAGGAGGCGAAAGTTGTACACAAACTTCAACCCTCTAGCAGAATGCCTGAAGCTCTTTCGACCCTAAGCCCAGTGCCCAATGCCGCGAGCCTGAAACCAACAGCACAATCCACAAGTTTAGGGTTTAGGGTTAGCCCCTCCAGCCTGAATCCAACAATACGATGGGATTGATTACCAACCCCAAAAGTACCTACATCAAGTCTATTCTTATGAATGGTCAATGTCACGAAGGCTCCTAAATTACGCGGACCATATCTCGCCGAGTTCGGCTCCACGACAGCCAGCAGCAAAGTCTCCGTCGTCCAAGAGACCGGCTATGTGCCACAGGCATCGTCGGGGGTGGGTGTTGACCTATACCCTGAACGATCTTCGGGTTCCTTCTTATGAGTTCCTGATTCTAACACGTTTTGTTGCATCTCTACACATGCATGCTTAAAGGTTGAAAAAATGCATGCCTTTTTGGGTTTAGGGTGTAGAGTTGAGGGTATAGGGTTGAGGATACAGGGTCGTGGGTTTGGGGCGTTTTAGGATTTACGTTCAGGGCTCGGGGCGTGGCCGCTTCTTTTGGGTTTAGGGAGTCACGGTTTCTTAGAGGGCTTAGGGTTTAGGGTATAGGATGCGGCATTGGGTCTCGGGTCTAGCGTTTACGGAGGTCGGTTTGGGAATACTTTCCTATGCGGAATAGGTGGCTCTGAAGCTCAAGGCTAGAGGCGCTGAAGCACCGAGAGACTCCAACACTACGGTTGATGATATAAATCCTGCATTACCCATTATTATAAGGAAGATACCATAATTCCCATAGTTTAAGGTCCTTAAGGTAATGCAGGATTTATATCATCAGCAGGATGTCTTCAAAGATGGATCCTCAATATCACGTAAGATCTTTCCTACCCGAAGGGACACAGACTCAGAGCCTTACCACAACAGGCATGAGCGTGTAACCCTGAACCCTATAGCATTCTACATTGTATGGTCTTTTGAATGAAGAACACGAGTGCACTAGTTAAGGGGTTACTTGCGAACCTGGGCAGACCTAAAACTAAATCCGGGTCTCCTATACCACCAGCATGAACTTCCCAACTCTTTTTGGTTTGGTGAGCCAGAAACCCTACACCCCAAACTCTAAGCCAGGAGAACTTAACCGATCCTAGACTGCGTAGGCCTTTGGGACTATGTTTTCTCTTATTGGGCTTATGAGGATCTTATTTACGACTATTTTTGAGAGGCATTGAGGGGCCAACCTAGTAAAGCCTTAAAGCCAACAGCATTCTCCTGAAATTAATCCTGCGAAGCTTCCAGTAGTGACCTAGGGTTTAGGGTTGAGGGCCTTGGACACCTCCGCCCACCGTCGACAAAACTCCTGGCCCCAAGCTTGCCGGTGTAAAGTAGAAAGCTCAAGCAGACCCTAAACTCCTAAACCCTGACATGTTCAGGCCAGTCCCTTGGGGTCCAAAGGACCTAATAATCATGTACTTGGGCTACGGATAGTAGTTTTGTAGGTTAGTATTCAGAAGAGTATATGATTATTGGGTACTTGGACCCTCAGCCAGTTCAGCCCTGACCACTACATTGGAAACCTCGAACCTGAAACCCCTTAACCAGACGCTATCCTACGGCCTGCGTCTCATGGCTTGCCACGGAAATGCCCAGAGCAACAAGCAGGGTTTGGGGTTTAGGGTTGAGGGTTTGCGGCTTTAGGGTTTAGGTTTTAGGATTTGTAATTTTAGGGTTTAGGGGATAGGGTTTAGGGTATAGGGTTTTAGGGTTTAGGTTTTAGGGTATATAGGGTTTAGGGTATAGACTTTCGGGTGTAGGGTTCAGCTGGCGTTCAGTGTTGGGTCTATCGGAAGCCACCGACGCATGCAGGAGTTGCTGGAACCACACTTCAGGCACCCGGGCGTTGGAAATTCAAGTTTTGGGTTGGTGATTCATGCCTTATGATTTCCTTACGGGCTTCGGACTGCTCTCTCCTGGTCCTAGCAGTAGCAAGCTATCGGCAATCCTGGAACACCCTGAAATCCCAAACTGATAGAGCGAAAAGGAGCCTTTGGATTCGTCACCTTGATTGAAGATCCGACATTGCATGTTCAGGCTCAGCAACGTGCAATTTGCAGCTGGTTCTTTAAACAAGAGCTCTGTTCGGATCCTCTGCGGTGCTCGGAGGGCATTTGAAGTCAGGAATCGAAGATGTACTTCAAAGTTTCCTAGAGGGGTCACGCCTTCGTGACTAAAGGGTACACCTCAAGGGCACACCTCATTTCCCCTCAAACCCTAGACCTTAACCGAAAATTCCTGAGGCTAAAGGCCCTAGGCCCCTGAACCCTATAGACCCTAAACCCTACAGACCCTACTTAAAGGTTCACAGGAGTTAGAAATTATGGTTACAGCTAAGGCTGCAAGGCAACCTGCGTACGATTACTCATAACCCCAATAAGTGTACTTAAAAAGTCCCATGAACCTCCAAATTCTTGGACCCTCGAGTAACCAAGGTACCTTTAAAAAAGGAAATGTTCCAATTGTTTAGAGTCATATCCTTTTTAAAGGTACATCAAAGTACTTTAAGACGGAAATTACATGTACCACTTGTTTAGGGTCATATTGTTTTTAAAGGTACATTTAAGAAGGAAATTAAATGTACCAATTGTTTAGGGTCATATCCCTTTTTAAGGGTACATCAAGCTACCCTTAAACATGAAATTTATTGCACCAAGTGTTTAGGGTCATATCCTTGTTTAGAAGGTACATCAAGGTACCTTTAAAAAGGAAATTAAATCTATCAATTGTTTAGGGTCATATCCTTTTTTCGAAGGTGCCACGGGTTTCTCTAGGGTAGACCCTACACGACTGCGGCCCTGGGCCCCAGAAAGTGAAGTGCCGAGCTCGCGGGGGGCCGAGTTGCAAGCCGGATTGATCAGCAAGT
>CAJNJA010025519.1:0-32503 GCA_905231915.1 Symbiodinium necroappetens | reverse complement strand
ACACAACTGATCAGCCTTGAGGCCAGACATGTACCGGAACCCCTGAAAGCCTAATGCTTTCGTGATACAGCAAGCAGTGCTTGATGAACAATTGATGAGTGGCTGCGCGATGGATTACCAAGTGTGTGTGTGTGTGCGTGAGTGTGTGTGTGTGTCTGTGTGTGTCTGTGTGTGCTGCGTGTCTGTCTGTCATAGATAGGAAAGCACCTGGCCAGGAAGCCTATCGCGTGAAGGAGAATGTGGATTACTTCTCTGTTTCGCACTTCGGCAGCAAGCTTCCCTGCATGCATGTCTTCGAGTTGGGTGGGTCTTGGAAGGTGTTGCGGACGAGCGGTATTGTGGACTTTGGAACTAGATCCGACGATTTGGTAATTGTGTCGTTCATCTGGAGAGCACTGCAAAGAGTCCTTCTCGTGCTGTGGCTCAGTTCAGAGGAATGGCATGTGGACACCAGCCGTCATCATATCCCGTGGGAAATTTGACGAGGCCGGGTTCACGAAGCGTTCATGGATGCAGCTATCACTGTCTAGGTGGCTTCTCAGTTTACAGTTTTTTTCAGGATGGAATCCCTGTGTATGATATCCGAGTTCATGGGAGCCGGCAGACGCGCACCTCGGCTGACCATGTAGCTCATGCTCTCCGTGTCTCCGAGTGTCAGATGAAGGGCTTGTGCCCAGATGCAAAGCCATGGGACATGCTTGCGGCAGAAAGCCAGTCTAGTGCCCCGGAAAGTGAAAGGCAGCCTGGTCCCGATGACCTTGCTGCGGCCGGAGCTCCTTCCACGGGAGCCTATCAGCTCCACGCCTGCATTGCCGAGGCATTTTTCGGTGTCCTTTCTTTGCGGCATCACAGGATAAATCAAAGAGGCCCCGCCTGCGGACAGGGACTCACTTCGTCAGATCGCATCCACCGGACCTTAGGTTTCTATTCCAACACGACTTGCGCGTGGGAACATGGGGAGATCGAAGGCATTGTGGGCGCCCACATGTCACTTGGCCAGACTTGGGTCATGCCCCAACAAAGGCTCCTTGGTCTTACTTTTCCTGTCGTCGTGGCAGTTGCTGTTCATGTTGCGGATTTGGTTGTTGCGTCATCTCCGTCGAATATCTTGGTGGTGCGGGCTGTACCCACCACCGCCGCCACCCCCACCACCCCCACCACCCCCACCACCCCCACCACCACCCCCACCACCCCCACCACCACCACCACCACCACCACCCCCACCACCACCACCGCCACCACCACCACCACCACCTTGCAGGAAGCATGGACATGGCATACCAAAAGGTGTATTGTGCATCCGAGCCTGTGCTCGAGTCGAGTCGGAAAGTTCACCCAAGGCTCGGCTATTCCGTGCTTCTCCCCAAGGAGCAAACTCAGACCATGCCTGCACGACTCAGGTGGGAATCTGCTTGAGCTCTGATGCAGTTTTGCACGTGTACTGAAACGATTGAAGCTGAGATGTTCTTTACATATTCTGGCTCCGAGTCTGAAGCAACATGAGACCCGTACCCGGACCCCTCTGCATAAGAGCTGGATGGTGAAGGCCTTCAAGTTTCGTTACCCTGCGAATCGATAGGCATAGCACCAGACCCTTGGTCTGGGTAGTGACAGGGGTGACCGAACCTCCAACCAGGTCCCAGGTAACCTGTGAGGCCTCGTCCTTCCGCGATTCCAGGCGTCGGTTCCTGGCCAAGGATCCACAGCTTGTGTACCAGGGTCCGCGTGGAACCCTGGCTTGGGTTTGGAGGGCTTCCACGCTTTTCTCGCCCTCGACTCTTGAGGCTACAAGGTTGGATCGAGGCGACACTGCTCGAGGCAGGGCCTCAGAACAGGCACATCGCCTCATGTCATCCTTGGGCAGGATGCTGAGGAACTGAGCGATGATGTTCCTGGTCGGCGCGATGAACAGAAAGTCGTGGACCCAACACTCGGGATTTCTTTGCATTAAGGAATGCCTCTCCATACTACCCATGCATTGGCATGCGGCCTGTACAAAGTATTGATGCAGAGTTGAAGCGTTCTTCAGCACAACTTTGGGTGCCTGTCTGCTACAGTTTTGCTCGTCTTCTCCTGGCTGCAAAAATGCTGCCGAGGCGCCGAAGGCAGGGACCAAGGCCGAGGGAGATTGAAATGGGGATTAACAGTGTCAGTGGTGGATGGGCATTTGGCGACTTGAAGCCGTCTCCGGCAGCTTCGAAGTCCAACTTCAGCCGACACACCTCCACCAGGGTCCATGAGGGCGCTCGCGCTCCCTAGCTAGGAGCAGACTGATGATGCGAAGGCAGTCAAGAAGGCGGGGGCGAGCTAAGGGAGCGGAAGAATGCCTGATGCTTGTGCGAATCACCGTAAACACAGGTATAACCCGTCTAGCTTATCCCAGAACACCTTCAGTCCGTCTGCGTTTAAGTCAGAAGCCTTTGCTGCCAGTCCGCTTCCAGCTTGCCGAAGCTGCCGGAGGCCTGGAATTCTGAAAAGAGTTGACTTTAAGGTTAAGGGTTACTGTAAGGGTTGTTAAATGTAACTATAAGACTATAACTACAAGGGTTTTCTCAGAAGTTGTTTTTGACATGTCTTGCCTGTGGACTCGCCTCTGCCAGAAGCGAACTGAAGTGGATTCGCCGGAGGTGCGGCACACAGTGGGTTTGGGTCTGGCAGATGCAGTCGAAGTCTGGAGTATGAAGGGTTTAGGTCCTATTCTTGGGTTAGTCCTTGAAGTTTGGCGCCTATTCTGGGCTGGTCTTTATGGTTTAAGGCCGACGCTGGCTTAGGCTTAGTCTTCAAAGTTTAGCTAATGGGGCTGGTCTGCAGGGTTCGCACTCTGCTTGGTGAGCAAATGTGAATCACTGTCTGTTTCTCTGAGCTTTGAAGCCTTGGTCTTGAGAACATCATGTGCATACCGTTGCCATTCAGGGCCCTTGAGTCATGCAGATTAGCTTCGCAGTGCATTGGGAAAAGACCGCCAGATTTAGGTTTTGCGGCAAAGCAGTTCGACAAAAGCGGGAATGACGTACTTATTGACGATATTGACGTCACTGACAATACCAATAAGACAACATACATAGGCGTTCAGACGAACCGGAAGCACTCGGATCTAGTAGATCGAGGTGAAGAACGATAGCTGCGTTCCGTGGTAGGCAGTCTTTCGTGGATATCTAGGCAGCCAAGCCCAGATATACTGTACCGTATATCGACGCTCCAGAGCACGATAAAGGGTGCTACCAGAAGCAAGCAAGGTGTTGGAGTTAGCACTTAAGTATTAAGGGTGAGGATGCGACGTTTCAGGCAGAAACGTACGCACTACAGAACGGGCAGGAAGCTGGAGATAGAATTCGAGCTGTACTGGCCGAAATTTACGGCGTCGGATCCCAAGGGACCGAGTGGGAGACGCTTGAAGAAGCAAGGGGCGTCAGCTTCATAGATTGTATAAGCTTACCCGGCCATCTGAACTCCGACGTGCCCCTGCGGGTTCAAGATAAGCGACTACAAATCGAGCTAAGCGCCTTGCGTCAATCTATCTCACACAAGATGGCAATAGCACTTGTATTGTCTACCCCGGTGGAGGAGACCGTGTCTACGCCAGCCCGAAATCAATGAAACCGGACTTTATCATCCGATTGATTGAGTCTGGTGTGCACAACGTCGGTAGGGCTAAGAAGTGTAGTATCGCAGACACTGGATAAGACGACCATATGGTTCATGTACGGATCACATCAGTTGGATAAGCCGCAGATACCACTTGCAGGATGATACTACCAAGCCGGAGTATCACGGGGTAGCCTGTATAGCATTTTCTACGTTCAATACAAGAAAACAAGTTGACTGTGAATCATTCATTGTCTTTTTCTCTCAGCTTTGAAGCCTTGGTCTTGAGAACATCATGTACATACCGTTGCCATTCAGGGCCCTTGAGTCATGCAGATTAGCTTCGCAGTGCATTGGGAAAAGACCGCCAAGTTCAAAACAATCTTCGCATTTTGTTGATGTTATGGGGGACTTGTGATTTTTTCGCCGAGCTAATCGTGAATCCTAATCGTGAACCTTAGGTGATGCTCAAGCTCCGTCTGAAGACCAGCGATCCCGAGAACGGTGCCGAAGTCGTGGAGGTTCCCTCGGGGCGAGTCCGCCACTGGGCCAGCTCAGCCGGGTCTTTGCAAGGATTGCCACAAGGGTACGACAGCTATCGAATAGGGGGAAGTCCGGGTGAGGTTGTGAGCAAGTTCGGGAGACCGTGAGCCGAGCGGGCGGAGCTCAGGTTTCAGCAGCGTGGGTGAGACGGATCGAAGCTCGCAATAGCGCCTGGCGCCACTGTAGACTACGCTCGTTGCGCGACTGCGAAGAGTCCGGCAGTGTACAGCGCCCCTGCCTTAGGTAATGCCCGGTTTGAAATTCCGTGGTTTCGTTTTCCCCCTTTGCTTTTACCCCCTTTGTTTCGTCTTGAAAGCTGCCTAGCGGGGTGCCAAGCCCCCGGCCTGCAGCTTCAGAAGCTCCGTTGGTCCTGCTCAAACGGGCTTAGATTGATTAGATGGGTGGATCAGGGCATGTTGGCAAGAGCTTCGGAAGACACCAACGTTTGCGCCCTCAGTAAGCGCTTTTCAGGACTTGTGGTTGAGTATTGAGATCCCTGTCACGCCAACAAGTCATAACGAATAACGAGTCTAAGTGCGACTCTGAGATTTTTATGGGGATGCTAGTGGGGTAGCTGAAGGTTCGTTGCATTGAAGCATCTGCTGGGTAAGTTTGAGGTCGTTTGAGAAGTCCAGGACCGGGTGCTTCCTGTGTTGCGTTTGACTGCGGCACAAGTGCTTTGGACAGTTCCTAACACCATGTGAGCTCTGCAAAGCAGAGTCGTCATGTCGGGTCTTAAAGGCGAAGGGAAATGTTGCCACTGTCGAAGCTCGTGGCTTGCGCTTTCGGACTGCGGGACTCCCTCTCAGTGCCTCTCAGCAAACAAGCCCACTCCACCTACATCGTGAGCCCCCGGGGGCTGGCCACTTCGGCCAGCTCGTTTGCTGCAATTTGGCTGGAGCACGTACGAGCGACATGCAGCAATCTTGACTTCGTCGACCGTGCTCTTCGCATGGGCCGCCTGCATATAAGTCAATATATGTGCAAAATCAGAATCGCACATATCTTCGCAGACCATACCGGCGCAAGCAATTCCAGCCAAAGATCCAATCACGGAATGTACGTCACGAACGCCCTTGTCGATGGGCGCAATGACATGAGCTTCGGTCCCTCCCCTGTCTGTACAAATGCGAGGCCGGACCCTGCACGCACCGCACGTTCCGACATTGGGCCTGGCTCAGGCTCGCAGCCTGTTGTCACGATCTCGGAAGTGGGAGCCTGAGAGACCTGCCGGGCGAGGCCCAGAGTAGTTGTTAGTGCCACAGGTCTTCCAGTCCTACGAGGCACCGACACTGTCCGCTGTCTACATCTCCCGTAACTGGGCCATGTCCGAGCTGGCTGCAGGAAGACTACAAGCAGTTGTCAACAGCTCAGAGGGACTGCATAGATTTAGCTACCTGTCGTTATTGCGGTGTCGGTCCGACTTAGTGGGTTGAATCGGGTTAGGAAGTACAGAAGTAAAGTATCTGAGCCCCACCTTTGGCAGACTGTCGACGTGTCTGACCTTCAAGGATTCAGCAGCTGCGCACCCTGGCCTCGGTGGTCGAAGGAATGCTGCTATGGGCTTCAAGCACCTACCGTTTCACGATTTTTCACGACTGAGGAACTCGGGAGTTTCGGGTAGCTTCCAGAAAAATGGGTCAATGTGGGCCATGTGCGACAACTCCGAAGCCGCAGGCGCCGGCCCGCCGCAGGAGCGCTGCGCCGCGGGGTGCCAGCCCCAGGAAGCAAAATGAGACCGGGGCTTCGGCTGAGAAAAAGGGTGATGTGGCCAGCGGCCGTCATGCCAGGCAAGAGATGGTTGAGGCGCAGGAGCGCGCAGCACAGGCTGGGCCGGTGACTGCAAGAAGCCTTTTGTAGCTTCCAGTCTCATACCCGTGAGATTGGCCCTCTGTGCACAAGGCCTTTCAGCAAATGGAGTTCGAGGTGAAGTCCATGGGCTCGCTTGGCGCCGATTCCTCAGCAATTTTGGGCCTGCTAAGGCGCTATGTTCGAACGCTGGGCTCGGGAACTCCTATTCTGAACTTAGGGCTTTTGGACTCCGGCTCCACTCCTGTCTGGAAAGCAGAACACTAATTACTAATTTATAGTTGTAACACTCATATTGCAAATCCACCGTCAGCAACCTTACATAGTTCTTTCTTGTAGCGCTGATAGAACGTTTTGTTGCACCCTTGACAGAACCATTGTTGAGAGCCTTTCCCTCCGCCGTTGAGGCGGCCCTCTCTGGAAAACTGTCTGGTCCTCGGGCATCTTCAGAAGGAGTCAGCAATAATCATGAACAATCAACGTAACCGCAGTAATCGTAGTCATAGAGGAAGAGTAATTGGAGTACTGATAAATTACATCAGCAACATGTCATACAGCTGTTCGTGATAAGAGGACATCTCCATCGTTCGCATCTTGGAAGTTTGGAAGTGTCGCCCATTGATAAGCAGGGTTTATGGAGCACTTTAGTCCAGCAGGGAGAGTCGCACATTCGGCCGAGGAAGGAGTACAAGCAGGAGTTGCTGGCCAGCAGGACTCCCTCGGCAGCATTCCGCCTGTCCTCACTTACAGGGATGTTAACCACCAACTTGGTGAAGGCCTCGCTTTGCATGAAGCGAAAAGATCCCCGCCCGACGCCCAAGCCCTTCCTGGACGGCGAGCAAGAAAAGCTTTGAAGATGCTTGAAGCCATGGCTGCAGAGCGGGAAAAGTGAGACCAGTGCCTGGCTAGTTGGAGTGCCCCTGTTACGGCGTGAACACACCAAGCAACTCTTGTACCGCAGCACACTGGGGATGCAGCCCTGCTCGGCTGACATGCCGCGGGTCCTTGCTGCACAGCTTCCGAGCAGGGGCGCCGTGAGGCAGGGGCATTCGCGGCTTGGATGGAAGTGTGCAGAGCCTGCCAGTTGGGCTGCCCTTCCATTGGCAGCATACCCTTTTCCTCGGCCTTGGCCCTGTCTGCTCCGACGAAGAGGGGTTCCTCGCTCCGCCTCTCCTGGCCGACGGGAGGTGCTGAACAAAGTACTTGATTTGGGGCTCCAGGGCCTCTTGGCCCTGAGCACGGTGGCGCTCTTCTTCATTTGGGCTGGGAGCACGGCCTTCCAACGCGGGCTGGTAGAGCTGTCTGTGCAGCTCTTTGATGCAGCATCCTCTGTGGGCTACCCATCCGCTTTGCTTTGGCAGCGGGGCATCTCTTTGTACTACGCAGGCCGCTACGAAGACGGGGCGGCACAGTTTCGCAAGGACGCGGATGTTAATTCCAGCGACACGGAGGAGGCGGTCTGGGCCATGTTGTGCGAAGCGCAAACATTTGGCTTTGCTTCAGCCCAGCAGCGGATGTTGCTCAGCTTTGACCGAGCCCGGTGAAGCGTTCGAGACATAATGTGGGAGCCTAACGAAGAACCCCCCAGAAAGAGCTAAAGTCCATAGCTGTAGTTCCATAGTTGCAGCATTGTAGCTGACTGAGGATGAGGGTCGGAAAGGACCCCAGGTCCATCATGCGGCTCGTGTCGGAGCTTTTCGAAGGCGCCGTGGATGCGAAGCGCCAACTGGAAGCCATGGCATCTGTGTCACCTGGGGACAAAGACTCTTTCTATTCGGCGCTGTACTTGGGTCTTTTCGAGGAGTCACAAGGTCGCTTGGATTTTTTGGAAGCTTTTTTCTTTGTGATTCTGTTAGGAAGCTTTTCCCGACCTTGCCACGAGTTGTCACCTCGAGGCCTTTGCGAGCTTCCGACATGTAGCGAGCCGTGCATAACTCAGGACACGACGATACATCCCTGCAATGGATCCGACGTTCACTTGACACCCGTTACGCTGAAGGCAGCTTCGATTACATGGTCGATGTAGCTCGAGTGCACTTAAGCCAAAGAACGCTGATGTGATCGTGTGGGCGAAGGGAGAAAAAGTGCACAGCGGCACAGCTGTCGGTCGTCCCTCTTGGGACAGCTTTACCGAAAAGCCTTGCAAGAAATCGGATGAGGACCTTGGTTCGCAACGTGCAAGCGAGGCTGAACCGAGAAGGCCGTGTCAGTGCTGCACAGCCGGGCTGTTGTCTACCAAAAGGGTCCTGCGAAGGCTTGCTGCGCGGCTCGGCGAACCTTGATGAGAAGGCACCCGCAAAGCTTTTTTTGGGGAGCCAGGGCGGGCAATGCTAGTCACGCTTTCGTGTCTATCGCCATCAATCGCTGCATCCATTCAACAAACAGGGGTGCAAACAAACTGCTAATGCTTGAGGCTGCGGGCTCGCATCTTTGATAGGAATGCAATGTTCCGGTCTGGTTCAAAACGCAATGCGGAAAACCTCCAAGCTCAAGAGGGCCGCAGTTGGTTTTGGCAGATCCATTGGCTCAGGCCTAGGACATGAACGCCACCAGAACCCAGGCGCAGCGAGATTCGGCACAGCGGCTGAGGGCCGGTGCCCGCCGCCTGGAGGCCGGGCCTGTAACACAATCGGGGGCCGACACTGTCGCGGCGAAGTGCTGTTTCTCGCTTTTTCTCACTTGTGGCTACTTGTGGTGGACTCTGATTCTGATGCTTGCCATAGAGAGGAGCCGAGAAGAAGTCTGCGCCATGCTTGTCGTCAGGACTCCCGACGGACGGCTTTGGAGGCTTTCGTGGCACTTGGGGAGGAAATTTTCTAGAGATTTTAGGGGATCCTGTCTGCAACGCATTATGATGCATGGTTCAGCTGGAAGGAACATGCGAATGCTCTATACTCTCCAGGCCGAGAGCATTGGCATGGATGTGATGTCCGAGCTCACCGACCAGCGGGATGCACTCAAGCGGACGAAGGTGCGGACTCAGCCGTCCAGTAGAAGTGGGCCATCCGGGAATCAGGACCTGCAGCAATGCAGTTCGATGACATTGGACAGATTGTCGTAATACGATTTTTCGTGTATTATGGTCATGTTGTGCCGTTCTTATTGCTCGCAGGGTGATGGTGATTCCGAAATTGCTGGGCTTGTTTGGTTTTGCCAAGGTAAGTGCGGAACGATCCAGTAGCTTACGTTCTTCATTCATGTGTATGTAAAACTGCTGTCTAGCACAGAGCATGAAATTCAGAAGCCACATTTTGCTGCATCAGCAGCAATACTGATGGTGGCAATACGAGTGCAGGCAATACTGGTCTAGTGATGGGAGTAGTGCAAGGGTGAGAGCAGTGAGTAAGGGCCATGGTATGGCTAAGGTTGATGGGCCGATGGCAGAAAGACCAAGAATGAACGCCCGCCAGCCCTACCAGCATCATCAACATTTTGTCAAGAACTAGCCTCCGCCGTGCGCAAGGCGGGCACCCCAATCTTGGAACAGTTTTCGTGGCAAACACCTTGGTGCTTCCGCTTGGACGGCACCGAATTCCCAGCCTTGTCCTTCTTGTTGCCTGCTGGCACACGTCACTTGTTGTGCCAGGGCCATCTGCATGATGTCGACGATCACCTTGGTACGTCCAAGATGTTCTTGTCGACGATGTCCCGACGCATCCAGGGCAATCAGGCAACTGGGCATGCTGCTTGAGGTGCACTCTCGTTGCAACTGGTGTGAATTCTCAACTCGACAATGCTTCGGAGAGACATAGGCCTATCATGCTTCGCTAATCTATTTGGAAGGCCATGGTGTGGTGCTTGGCAATCGTCCTGTTCATAATTCTGGCTGCATGTTGGCATTTTGGAAGATCCCATGAGCAGTTTCCACGCGTCGTAGAGGATCTCGTGTTATCGATCTGCATTGCCTGGGGTGCCGAATGAGCCGAGGTTTGTCTTATTTACTTGAAGCTGCAGAAGCTCGTGGCTGCTTTTAGATAGATGAGGCGGATGCATGGCAAAGCCTCAGCACCGCGGTGAGAATGTGTAGATTTGTGCTTGGGCCACTTCGGCTGCACAAGAACGCAGACAGGCAAAGAGAAAGGAGCGGAGGCAATCTTTAGAGATGGGTGCAGGTGCTGCAGGGGTGCGTGCCTTCTCCACTGTGTTGAGAATGGCGGAGAGTTGGAGCGTTGGTTTCTTGGCAGCTCGGCTTAGGCCCAGGCAGGGGCGGCCGTCGGGGCATTCCGGCCGTTGCCATGGCCTGGAACGCTGCGGAAATCCGGGAATGGGCCACACGTGAGTGCCTTTCGAGGCGCATAGCGGCGAAGGCTGAAGAGCTTGAAGACTTGGGTGGTCTCAAGGCCATCACTGACAGCTGGCTATGTGCGAATGGAGTGACTCTTCTGCCAGCGCGCTCGCGCGCCCTGACGGCGGCGAAGGCGGCACTCCATCCAAAGAAGAAGGCCTTCAGGCTTGGCCGAAGGGGTGTCATGTTTCTCGAAGCCCAAGATGCGGAAGTTTTCCAGCGCCGTCGACCCGGCCGGCAGTGCCGGCAGCCCGAGATCACAGATCAAGTCTTGGAAGGCCGCCGGCCACACCGGCGTGTAAACCGCAACAAGAAGGAGTCTCGCCCTTTGAATGGTCTCCCACAGCGGATTGAGGAGGAGGAGACAGACGCGGAGCTGGGGACGGGCACTGCCGAGAGACCCACTGAGCCAGCAAGTAACCAAAAGTCATGTTTCACCAGCACTTCTGGCAGTGCTACACCACGTGTTCCGTCTTCGGAGACGTCGTTCTGGTGGACCTTGCTCTGCCGGACATTACAGGTCTTCACCCCCGAAATGGCGGTTCAAGGGCCAATGATGAACATGCTCGTATAGCGGCATTCTTGTGTCAAGCTGAATCTAGTCTTGACTCTGCACTGTTCTCTTGTGTCATCTTGCGTAGATTCTACTTTTGACAGCTCCACCTGGGAGTGTGTACCGACAGCCTTTGAAAGCTGCCGTTCCGTCGTCTCCATGACATCAGCCACTTTTGAAGAGGAAAAGGTTGGAGATGCGTTTTGGAGAAGGCACCATGTAGTTTGCATGTCAAGGCAGTCTATACGATCTGCAGCATTTGCAGAAACAACAATTTTGAGGGCTTTTTGCAGCATGGGGGCGCGGAAGGCCGGCAGTGGGACCTCTTTTTCAAAACACATCCGACATCGCCGACATCGCCTTCGCCGACCGAGGTGGGCCTGCTGGCTGCGGCGGGCGCGGTCTAGAGCTCGGATTTGTGAATTTGGCTGCCCGTTCCACTCCCAAACGTCACCCCACCTTGTTGCGGATGGTATGCTGCAGAAGTAGTTTTGGTTCTCCAAGGTTTTGCTTGCAGTGCTCTGTTCCGCGACAGGCTCGCATGCTTGTGTTTCGTCTCCTCGGATTCCTCGGATTGAGCACTTGATCAATGATATCTATCTTGGTGCACATGCGTAAGTCGTCAAGGTTCAAGGGTCATGACTGCTGGCTCCAACAGACTATGGGAGGTGGACTCAATTCCAATTTGGTGATGTGCAGTGCTCCATAAACTCTCACCTTCCACTATAGCTGATGCCTACCCCGCCGTAGCTCATCTGCAACTCCGCCGCGTTTCTTTCTGGCAGGCGCTTCGACGTCCGACCCTCGAAATACTCGGAATGTTTGAGACGAAGCAATGAGACCAAAGATACTTCTCGGTTTCCGGTTTTTTCGGGCCTGTGGCTCGAATCGTCTGAGGTTCCTCGGCCCGTCTCGGGCCCGAAGCGCCGCTTGGCTTGAGACTGGAGACTGGGGAGCCCAAGTACCTAGACATGGGGTTATTGGGTTTTGCCAGGAATAGGCTATATATTGTGGGGTTATGCTTGTTCTTGGAAGAGAGGAGAATTGCAAACTGTTTCCGTGCCGTCGAACTTGCAGACGAAGCCTGTTACGAGTCATCCGGTTGCAACGTTCGGCGCTCCCTATACTCAGGCATTTCGCATCGCGCGCCAGGCGGCTTGGCAGGGGGCGGATGGGCTGTCACACTGCTCAGGACCGCAGGATCAGATTTCTCTTTAAGTCAAAAGCAGAGGCCTTCAGCACCACGATGAAGCCTTCTCCGACCCTAAACCATCTAAACTCTACAAGTCTGAACTGAACCGGAAAGCCAAGAACGGGCTCTCTTGGCCAGGCAGCACCGGCCAGTGTGGGTAAGCCTGTGGGACACCTAGACCTGATTAAACCTGTGCCGTTTGCTCGACTCGAGAAGACATCAGGGGGACTGGAGGCTTCGTTCTCAGAGACTTGGGCTGAGAAGCCCCAGAGATCAATTGATGACTCGCCGTCTTGAGCTATTTCCTCGAAGTACACTTGTTGCCTGAGCTTATGCAGATGCTTCATTGCCACGAGCAGTCAACCTCAGGGCCTCCTTACATCCCGCACTGCCAACTTGCTGTATTTGGAGGCTCTCATTATCCGGCTCTGCTTCGGTGGAGGGTTTCCTGAGTTCAAAGGTCCGGGATGACGAGGACATGCTCTACTCGGAGGAGGATGAGGCCTACCGCAAGACATGACTGTCCAGACATAGCAACATTATCGTCTCCGCAGAGTCATCCTGACAGTAACCTTGTATACTTATGGAATCACATGACCGTTTGCATAGTCATCTTTTCGGAGCCTATTTTGATGGACATCTCGAAGCCGTGTCGGGGTGCTTTCAGACAGGTTATCTGAAGCCTCCACTTGGAGGAGACGGTGGACTTTGTAAGCAGGTAGCAAGTAGATTTATGAGTTTTCTGAGAGGCATCCTAGCTGCCGCTAGCATCAGTCCCCCGACCCTCCGAGCACCGCCAGTATGGCGACGAGTTCGACGAGGAGGAGGGTGACTACATGGAGTTAGATGGGCCCTGAGCCAAGAAGTTATAAAAATACCATGCGATGTTGTACCGTGCATGTGTTCTGAAGCTCTGCTGTTGTAAAGTCGGCCCACAGTTCGACCATCAGAGTTGCAAAGGCCTCCTCCGGAAGTCCTGGATGGCTGGGAGAAGGACGGTATGCCTGAAGTTTCGGAATGGAGAGCCCACCAGGGGCCTCCCAGACTTCCAAAAACGCATCGTGGACTCTTCGCAACAGGCAACAGTCTGAAGCCCTAAGCTGTCCCACACCCTAGGCTCCTCGAGGCCCTGACAAGCCCGAAGCCTGAAAGGCCCCAAGGCGAGCAGCTGGCATTCGCAGGATGAGATGGCCATGGCCCTCCTGGCGAACTTCCAGTCGGAGGAGTTCGAGGGCAAGGTGAGATCGTGGAAGCTGAATTCCGTTTTATTGTAGAGAGCTAGTGCTGTAAAGTGATGCTTTCGATGGAGGGTGACCAGTAACAGCAGGCGAGACCTTGCTGCATAAAATCTGTGGCTTTCCCTTGGCGCAGAAAGTGATGAGTTTCCGCGATGTGGCCATGCTCCTGGAAGTGCTAGGCAGGACACCCAAGCCAAGATGCACGGAGGGGGCAGCCACGTGAGTGTCCCGAAAAGGCTTCATCACCACTTAGCAAGCAGCCAAGCAGCCCCCTCATTGTTCGAACCGTCCTGTAGACGTAGCTTGTTTATCGCACTAGTTCACATGTGACCATATCGGAGCAGACTCAACTTTCTGCGCTGCATGTAACACTGTGTCTCATTGATCATTATGTCAACCTTAGCTGACTACTCGCTACACTGTCTTGCGTCTATTGCTCGTGCCACGCCTGTTGCAGGATCTCGGCTAGTGCTACACCTCGGCATGCGCAAGCGAGCGGTTTGAATGTGTCAAACTCGAAACACTGTCGAAGTTCCAAATCTCAAGCTTTCGAGCTCGACTGGCTGCTGGCCGCGGCCGAATTCGCTCTGCTCTGGAAGTTGAAAGTTAGAAAGGTCAAGGTTTGAGAGGTTCGAAATGTTCGAGCTTCATGCTTCGAAAGTTTCAATTTTCTCGACACGTTCGAAAGATCGAGAGTTTGTACGGCTTGAAAGTTGGAGATCGAGGGTTTGGAAAGTTAAAAGGCTTGGAGTGTTGAAATGCATCAAGCTCGAAAGTTTGACGATCCGCCGATTCCGAGCTTGAAAGTTTGACAGCTCTTGAAAGTTTGAAAGGCCGCAGCTGGTCCCATGTCTCAAACTCAACCCCTCATTAGGTGATGGCAGTAAAGATCATATGTTAACCCCGACCCCTCGTTAAAGGGTGGCACTTGATCTCATATCTTGCTCCCGCCCCCTCAGTAGGAGATCATACTTGTATCTCAAACCCCGCCCCTGACGAATGGCGATTAAGCTCATATCTCAAACCTGAAAGCGTTCGGTTTCATATTTCAACCCCCGATCAGGCGATTGCGGTTGATCTCATATCTTAATCCCGGCTTCTGATTTCCAAATTGTCTTGTCATGAGAATTAAGGTACGTATGACCGCCATTCAAGAAGGATGTTGTTGACGGTTGAGGTTCTTCTTGCACCAACTTTAAACCCTGGTTCCCTCATTCAAGCCAGTTCAAAAACGTTAGTTAGTACAAATTGCGCACTTTCAAAAAACTCAAACTATCGAAGTTTCAAGCTTTCACGTATTTCGTGCTCCGATCTCTCAAGCTCTGAAACTTTGCAGTGTTCGAACTCTCAAACTCCGTGCCTCTCCGCCTTTCTGACTATCGAAGTTTGACAGAGTCAAGCTTTCAAGTCTTTGATTAACTTTAGCCTTCGAGTCGTTCGATCTTTTGCTCTAGCGAACTTTGAAATTATCAACCTTTCCAACTTTCAGTTTCAGGCTCTTCAAACTTTTAATCTCCAACTTCTCAAACCAGGATTCCCGTTTCATCCAATGAAAAATCAATCTTCCCAATCTCGCTTTGATACGCTCACATTCTACAGCTCGGAAACCCCTACTCGTGACAGGCAGATTTCTGAAAGAGACTGAGCGAGAGAGAGCGAGCGGTATCTACATACATATATACAATATGCATGTGCACTTTATGTAGATAGTTGCCTAAGATGAATTTACAGAGAAGTAAGCACGCAGCTGCTGTTTTTTCTTGAGACAAAGCGCCCCGCTATGCCGAGGCCTGGAGCGAGAGCAGTTCGTGGCCATCTTCAGCGGCCAGGTCGGAAATTCACGAACAAACGCTTGTATGCACTTCGCCACCAGAGGATGTGTAGATAAGAAGATCTAGACGTCGGCTTTAACGAAGCATTAAGGGGTTTTTAGGACGTCAAGAGGTGCAGGGTTCCAAGAGGTTGAAATGTTTCACGCTCAGGGGTGTATTGCGGACGCTCTTGCCATCAAGTGGCACCATACCCTCCGGGCGAGGGACAACTTGCTTACGTCTCCAGAAAAAGCTTCGGAGGTCGGCACAGATCCGTGGACAAGCGAGCGACCAAACCAATGATCCCAGCCATAACACTAACACTGGCCTGAGTGTCAGCATCTGGACTGCACTCATACAAAGCTGAACTCAAAACCCTGACAGAGGAACGGAATCCTGAGTGAATACATCCCTGCAGGCAAGCATGCCGTACAGTACACAATGCGCACAATCGCCCTAACCTGTTCGGTTGTTCGGGGTCTCGGTTCTGGGGTTGAGTTCAAGGTTTACCAGTCTGGAAAAATACAGACAAGGTGATAATGTTTTGAGTGGACGCTGCGATTCTAGGGGTCCTAGGTTTGGTTTAGTAGCATCATCATCAGGGTAGCAGTCGAATCTCAAAAACAGTATGGTCGTAGAGCCGTGGAGGGCTGTGGTTTGAAGCGTTTGGGCGAAGCCAGGGCGGCATGGAAGATGAGTTTGACGACGACTTCCTAGATGAAGAGGAAGAGATGATGCTGAAGAAGCAGGCACGCTTCCAGCTTTCAGCCTCTGAGCGAGCCTTGCGGGAGCCGCCTTTCATTCTCACCGCTGACACTTCAAATTTCCCATGCTTGGGATAGTCATCCTTACAAAAACCCTGCTACTTCGTGAGCAGTCAGTGGGTTGGTAAGCCAGACGAGACTCATGAGTTGTTCCGTCCTGGATCAGTTCGAGCGCGGCTATGGTGGTGGAGGGCCTGGTGGCGGCGGCAGAGGCCGCGGTGGCGGAGGAGGCAGGTTCGCGACTGAATAGTTCTTGCGATGGAAGGGTGACTTCTGTGCAGTGTCTTCGGACACAGCACTGGCCCTAGCCTGCGCTGCCCGCGCTGCATCAAGATTCCAAGGGCCATGCAGAGACCTCTAACCGGCTGCACAGGCGGGGGTGGCCGAGGACGGCAAAATCACGGAGGCGGAGGCCGTGGAGGCGGCGGTGGAGGCTGCGGGCTGCGTGGTTTTGATATTGCTTGTCGGACGATCAAATGGTACTTGCAGTGTCACAGTGTGAACATAAGCTCACTTGCTGAAATCCATGGTGAAGCCTCACGCCCCGAGCTGTCTACACCATAGGTCTGTATGACCGAAGTGCTCCACAAGCAGGGCGCATGCATCTGCTGCAAGAAGCCCTAAACCATGAGCCAAAAACACCCCAGACCCTAAATAAAGACCTTTGTGTATGGGGATTTGGCGTTCAGTCTTCAAACAGGCTCCTACGTAGTGGTATTCCGACTAAGCAGGAGGAACACGCCCTCAAATCAAAACAGTCTTGAACTTTGAAACCATAAAAACCCTAAAGCCCCAGGCACCAGATCACCTGCAACCGCGGGATACCTGCTAAACCGACAGGACGTGGTCGAGGCCGACGACCCTGAGAGGCCCAAAGAGGCATGGGGAGAGGGTTACAAGGGTTTAGGCCTTTGGATTGAGGGCTTAGGAATTTGGGTTTAGGCCTTTGTGCTGGATGGGGAGATCAAAGAATTTCTCAGGTTTTCCGGGCAACATCGAACAGCACTAGATTATGGCTCACTGAACCAGTGAGCGCCAGTGCAATGCCTTATGTCAGCAATACTTTTGAGTCTGAATGGCGAAGGCCATATTGACTCAAACGACTGGTGTTACCGCACACCACTTCTGTGATTGAAAACTTTCCCTTTGCTCGCCTTCGCTCGCCATGGCCGCACCAGCTACCCCCACTGATGCTTGGACCATTGTTGAGGATTTTGCGGCAGCAAGGGAGTTGCGGAGATCGATCGTGCCACGCTCTTGGCGCGTTTGACAGCCGATCCTGATGACGGGGAGGCGGAGATCCTCGAGAACATCACCAGGCAGGGACGACGTTTTTGCCAAGCTGGGGGAGATGCAAAAGACCGTGGAACCTAGGTGAAGATGAGGCCAGGATACTGCGCACGCGGACCAGGTACTGGAGTGGCCTGAGAGCACGGTCTCATCTCCGCGCCTTTTCGGGACGCCAGAGTCCGCCCTGGACTGGATGAAGAGCACTTCCGCCGGGCATCCTCCTCTCAAACCCGAAGCATTAAGCCTCCGCAAGATTCACCAGATGGCGGCCAAGCGCGCTGCATGGACCGAAGGGTCCGGGGCCTTCCCCCTTTGAAGCCTTTGGCCCGGATGGGGGCGGTCCCCATCGAGGTTTTTCATGGGCGGAGCCTGCCATCTCTTTTGATCAGGCGCGGGCAGGCAGTCCGGGGCTTCTTGGCCCCGATTGGAAGGGGAGGTCGTCTCCTGGGACGTCCTCTCCACATGTTGGGAATCGAACATTCCCTCCGACAAGGATTTCGTGGGACTCCCATCGAGACGGTCATCGGAAGCGTCGTACCACATCAGCCGTTCGCGACAACTTACTGGAAATGACCTCGAGACTGGCGATGGATCCAGTCATCATCGATGCCGCGGACGGAGCAGCATCGATGCGGCGGAAGGAGCAGTGGTACACCGAGATCGACTTTGGTGTCGACTGGGAAAACGTCGAGAAGAAGCTCACACAATGGACGCCGTGGTCGTTGACGCGGGCATCGGATGACGAGTGGTATCTATTGCGCAATCCGATTTACCGTGAAGCACAACCCCCGATCCAAAAGAAGGGTTTCTTTTTGCCTATTTGTTTACAAGGCGGGACGAAGTTGTTTCGCTTGACGACACCTTCGACACAACCCGATGGTAGACCGACTCCACCTCGCAACAAATCACTGCAGCTCTCGACCGAGAGGACAAATCACCGATACCCGCCGTGGCAGTACGAAGAACAATTCTTGGTACAGTGGCTTGACGGCGCATCTTCTACAGCTCCCTTGCCTAAAAAAGGAGCGCATAGCAAGGATCTATGCTTTACCGGTGAAAGCTTCTGTTGTCTGTCTACGTGTGTGCGTGTATGTGTGTATATGTAACATAAGTGTAGGAATGTGCCAACATCTCGCTGTAAAATGAGTAAATACAAGGATATGTTGTAGTCATACATTGTCGTACATACATGCACACATACTTCTAGTGCGGATTGCGTCGCCCAGTGAGTGCGGGATTCAACAAGGCTTCCGCATCTTTCGACCCCCTGAATGGTTTACATTCGAAAACCCCCCTTCTCCCCGTTCTTTAAACAAGAGTGGAGAATCAGTGGAGAACCCCGAGCCGGGTGGGATGCCACGCTCGTTCAAAGTGTCGTAGATTGCTGCTGGTTTTCGTTGAGAAAAGCTTTCGAGCTCTGGATGAGGGAACGATCTGTCACGACGGTATGATTTGAAGACTCATGATTAGACCTGCAGAGCATTCTTCACATGATCAACCGATACTGCTATTGCTAGTACTCTGAGGATTATGACGCAATTGTCTTGTAGCGCCAGCAGAAATTGCACAGGCGTGGCCCATGCTCTTGTCTCACATTGTCGGAGCCCAAGGTGCGGTGTGCGGGTGAAGACGTTTCAAGCTACGGCTTTTGATGTGCAGCTTGTTTGAAGGTTATTATGTTTATGTATGAGACAGCAGCACAGCGCCTAGCTTTCTGAAACCTCATGGTTTGGGTGGTAAGGACATTCGGCTTCGAGCCTTCGCAGATTCATTCAAAGCACAGCGCGTGTCTACAGTTTGTGAGATCGAGCGGACTTGTTTGTGTCACGATCAAGTGCATATGGCAAACTATCGATTCCCAAATTGAATGCGCGCACCAGTCTACGGTAAGCAGCAAACGAAGACCCGAATCGTATGGCCACGGAGCCTAAACCAGGCTTCGTGATTGTCCCTTGTCGACAATCGCCCTTTGCCAGATCCGACTGGCAGTGATGCCAAACCTCCGACGATGTGATGCCCAGTACAGTGCTTTGAAGCCGACCATAAATGCCAAAGCGCAATCTGGAACAAATATACTTTGTCACGATATTTGCAGACAATAGTTGTGGACACTGTAGGTGTTGTGGGCACTGAGGGTAGGCTGATGGCATGTGGACGTAAGTTCCCAGTGGGTCCCGCATTCCGAAGTAGACGTCAGGCATGGACAGATGTTACAGGCATTGCCGCGCCAGTTCGGCCGAAAGGCCCAAAGCGAGTCTACAGTCTGAGTTCATAGCACTAAATGGCCTCATCGTTGCATGTAGGGCCTTGTAAGCTGGTAGTTGCGCACAAGTTGGACGAGCCGCCGACTTGAGTCAACACAGCTGACCAGAGGAGCAACAACAGACCTGTTCAGAAGCCGTGTCTTTAAGTTAGGGAAGTGCCCGTTTCCATGGCCGGGATGGTCAGCTGAGGTGCACAGGGTAGGCTTCTGCATGGAAAGATTGGTTGTTCTTGTCGCACAACATGCTGGTCCATGCTGGGCTTCAGCTGCATCCAACTTTGCCCCCCTGGCTACCAGAGCCTCGCAATGCTTTGCAGAACGCAGGTCCGTCGGCTGGTTCGACATGGACCGGCGGTGCTGCAGGCAGAGCACGACATTCTCCGGCCGCGAGAAAGGAGTGCATGGTACCTCTCTTGCCAGGATGACCCCGTCGTAGATCTGAAAGGCGGCAGATGTCCAGTGCCACGTGGGCCCCTGTCCCGACAGGCCATCAGGGTTCCCGATTGTCAGGAGCCACTAGTATTCAGCAAGGACCTAAGCACCCCTTCTAGAGGGCACGGTTCGGGCTCCTTGAGTTTGATGCAAATGGCAGCGGATGTTGGGCAGACTCTCTCTCCCCCTCTTTCTAAATATGAGTTTACATACCGATATCAATGGTATGTATATATATATATGTAGAATATATATATATGTATATCTATACATAATTTTCATAAATACAGAATAAGTAAATGAATAGATGAGTTGTTTTTCCATGATGTGAAACACTACGAAGATAAAACATACATAAATAAACAAACAAATGAATAAACAAACAAATAAGCAGACAAGTAGACTGCTGTGTATAGACATGTAGTTATGTACCTGTTTACATACATTCATGCATGCATGCATACATTCCTGCGTGCATACATACATTCATTCATACATGCATACGTTCATACATGCATGCCATGGCCACACGAGATGCGTGCGTCGCTGCTCAGGTGAATGCGCAGAAAAAGGTGGAGCAAGAGGCAGGCAACCGTGGGAGATCTGTGCGTTTTGGCAAAAAGAAGTGTCCACATGAGGCACCGCCGCCCCCGCCCCCCCCTCCCCACCACGAGTTGTACTTGTAGGTAGAAATAACGTTAATTCCGAACGGGGTAAGGAGTCCTAGAATCTTGACAGAATACTTCACAGGAACTGCAGATCGACCCAACAACATCAACAAGAAGCATCGTCGATCGATCTACAGCTTCATGCTGCTATCAGTGGATATTTGAATGCTTTCAGGCCTAGCACGACAAGGAGATTGTGATGGTAGGTAAGAGCATCATCCATTCCCATTCCTAAGATAGAGGCCGTGGGCATTTGGGGTGGAACTTGTGTTGTCTACGATTCCCATGAAGACATTCCTGACAGTTGTGCTTTGTTCAAAACGGATAGCACAGCGTTCGCCACTTCTATTGTGAGTGTGACGCTCATGCGCAGATGCGCATGATAATGCAAATCATCCCTGTACTCAAGAAGTAGGTGAAACCTTTCTGATCTGATCCTTACTGCGAGGACCTTCCAACGTGATGCCCCTAGCTGTTAGTGCAACCCCGCAAGAGGACATGAAATCCCACCTTCAAGGCTAAACCCTAAACCCTCGTTGCCAGATCTGGGCCCCGAAGCAAAATCCTGCGGGCACTGCCGGCCTTGAAGCTCCGCACTCATCCGACTGAGAGACTGGGAGGTTGGCTGAGTGCTTCTTTCAGGTACGAGTCCATCTTTTAAGTTCTGGAAACAGGATCCATCCGAAGTCACGATCGCGGGACTGAGCCTTTCTCCCTGCGGGCAGCGACTCCAGGAGGAGACGCTGAGGGTTTTTGGAGCAGTCTGAAAGCCGCGCTTCGTCTCAACGCGCCGGGCCAAGGCCTGAGACGAAGCGCATCGCTCGGATCCCACACGCGAGACACCCAGCTGCTAGCCGAGTGTTGTGCTGTACGTACAGGGTTTAAGAAGTTTAAGGTCTTCAGGATCCGTCCAGGGTTTAAAGGTTTAAGGGTTGGGGGGCTTGGTGTGGCTGTACGATGTTCATGAGTGGCAGCTAGAGCACCTGCGCCGCCACTGGAATGGCGAGGTCCGTTCATGACAGAGGAAAAGTTATCAGCTGCCTCAGCCTACATCAGGATGATCTGGTCGACTTCTTCGACTCTTCAGGCGCGCTGAGACAGACTGGATTGCCTCCAGAGTCGGCTGGGAAGGTCAGGGGCGAGCATCCATCATGCCTTGAGTTCGGGGTGCCGCTGAAATGGAGGAGAAAGCCAGAGTGATATTAGCTCTGCGCTTGATGCCACGGCAGTGCGGCCGAGACGTTGCCACTGCCATGCTTCGCAAGCAGGCCCGGAGCTGTGCACAGGGAGCCAAAAGCAGGTCGGGCAGGTGGCCGTGGGGGCAGCCAGGAAGCGGAGAGCTGAGCCGGCTGAGCCTGAACATGTCCTTGACCGCTCTCAGAGATGCCGGCGACGTCGACTCTATACTCTCCGTAGTGAACTTGCAGTGTCGCCAGCGACTCTTGCCCGATCGAGTAAGCTACAATATTACTCTCAGTGCCCTCGAGCGCTCCTCGCGTTGGCAAGCGGCTATCCGCATCTTTCAGCGGATGCGGGGAGAGGCGTCTCCCAATTTGATATCTTTCAACACCTTGCTGAGCTCCCTGGCTCGGGGCCAAAAGTGGCAGTCGGTTTTAGACCTCCTAAGTTTCGACGGTGCGCTCGTGTGCCTTCGCAGGGCACGGATAAGTCCTGATGCCATCAGCATCGGTACCGCCATCGCTGCCTGCGCTCGTGCAATCCGCTGGCCGGTGGCATTAATTCTGCTGGGTCAGCTAAACAGATTTGAGGAGAAGATCACAGTTACCGCTCGCCGGGCGGCCGTGACATCGGCGCTGTGGGCATGTGGAACTGCCTCTCGGTGGCAGCAGGGGCTGCACCTGCTGCATCCGATGATGCGAAATTCACAAGCTGATGCTTCCTTGATGGGAGCCGCAGTCAGCGCCTGTGCTTTTGGCCAAGCCTGGGAGCTGGCAATCGCCTTCCTGGCAGTGGCTGAGCATCGGAGCCTGAGCAACGTTGCAGTGCGCCGCTCGGCGATTGCTGCCTGCGAGTTGGAGAACTGGCCAACAGCACTGCTGCTGCTGGCGTTCCTGCAGAAATCTGGTCCTGACCCGGCGGGCGTCAGCTCAGCGATCTCAGCTGCAGCAAAGGCTGCCAGGTGGGAGCTAGCACTCTCCCTGGTGCAGATGCCATCACTCCCCTCCCCGGGCCTGCATGCTGCAGTTCAGGCTTTGGCACAAGCTGTAAGGTGGGCAGAGAGCTTGGAGCTGGTCCGAGAAATGCGCAGCTATCCCAGTGGCCTTTCGACAGCTGCCACGGTCGCCGTGGCCCAGCTTCACTCCCTCTTCTCGCGACTGGTGCGACGATTTCGCAGCGCAGCTTTTCGGAACTGGCATGTGGCAAGAGGCACCGCTGCCGAGGACGAACACTTGGGGAATCTGATGGATGCGATGGACCTAGCATCGTTCAACGGGGCCTCCGACATTCCAACTTTGCTGGCTTACAGCTGCCTTTTGGCCGTGCAGCGCACCGAACCCTTGGAAATCAGCCAGCTACATGCGGGTCCCTGCCTCGTGCGCTCCGCCATTGATCTGAACTTGAACTTTCCTGTCGAGCACTCTGCTTTCGCCCGCTCCGCTCGTCGCGAGGTCATCGAGGTATTTGCCAGCGCTGGTCTCCTTGCGGGAGATGCGTCCGCCAGTTCCCTGCTCGTTTGGCTGGCGTTCGAGGTCAGTATCTCCTCGGAACCTCGCACTGCTCGGTCTGTCGGACCAGGAGAAACCATGTTTTGCTTTGAAGTATGTCTGCATGCTCTCAAGTAGCGGATGCATCTCATGATTCTCTTGGTGTTGGCTTCTCTTGTTTCGCTTCGAGTCTTTGACTTTGTATGTTCCAGCTAGCGCTGCTTGCTGCGACATCTGAATCTGTTTCTTTGGGATTTGATTCAGAGGTAAAGCCAGTTACTTGTGAAAGCACCGGAAGCGTGGAGATGTTGCTAAATCAGACTTCGCACACAAAAAAGGCAGCAACACGTTCTGGAACCCCGACCACTCCCAGAGTCTCCAGGGCCTCCTCCCTCGGCCGAGATGAAGCGAAGCCAGCTCTTCCCAGTTGGGCTTCCGTGAAGAAGGCGCAGTCGGTAACCGCTTCGCACCAGAGTGTTCTAGAGGAAGCTGACCGGTTCCGTGAGAAGAGCCACACAATTCAGGTGCATGAAACTCGTAGCCTTGACGCCACAGGAGGACTTCTACCGCTTCGGCGTAGACTCTGCCACCACGCCGCGCATCATGAAGAAGTGTCGTGACAGCGCCTGAGACATCTCTTCGCTCGAGCTGATGGTCCGGTAATCCGAAGACCTCCAGTGACAATGTAGACCCTTGATTTGTAAACTATCTTCCTGAAGGGCTCGATAGTGGGACCCCCCTTCTCATTATCCCCTAAATTCAGCAGATTCGAGCTTGGCCCATCTTGGCCCCTGGAGTCGAGCCTCGAGTCAAAACACCACAGTCCGGAGTCAATAAATCCAAGGTCGCCACTTCGGCTGATCCCGACCAGGACATGCGAATTTGGATTCCGGTTTGCTCAGACTCGTCGTTTCCGTGCCTGTTGAGAGCACTAACCAAGTTGTGACGAGCAAAAAAGGCCTGCGCAGCGAGAAGCCCCGAGAGCCCCGTGCCACCGCAGGAGATGCCTGTGATGCGCCTCTTGGAGGCCATTCTGTCCGGATCTTGTCAGGGTCTGTTTGAATTCCTTCCACTGGAGGGCAGAATGTTGCAGGAAGAATCGAACTGTAAACCCTTCCCAGACGGGCTGTTAAGACGCCTCGAGCTCAAAGTGCATCGGGCCTCGGCTTTCTGCATGTGCGCCAGATCACTGGCAGCTGAGCTGTCCTGTCAGCCATGGCAATACTCTATAAGCCAGCCATGCACTCCAAAAAAAACCATAGCCTCGCTGAAGGTGGCTGTGGCGGGCGAACGAGGTGTGGAGAGGAGCTGGCGGGGAGAGGTTGGGCGTGCATCGTCAAGCTAATTAACTTACTCTTTACTCTGACCTAGCCATACACTAACCGCCCAATTAATCCATCGTCGAATGCAAGCCTCGCTGGGGCGACGCTGAAGGTGCTGTGGGCGCTGAGGGGTGAGGGGTTGGGCCTGCCATTGGCTCGAATTAACTTACTCCTATTCTAAGCTAGCTATACACTCCCAAAAAACCATTGTCGAATGCAAGCCTCGCTGAAGGTGGCCGTGGCGGGCGAACGAGGTGTGGAGAAAGGCTAGAGACCTGGAGAGTTTGGCGGGCGGAACGGCGCTGGGAGTGTCGAGGCCTGAGAAATTTAGCTTCTGCGCGCCGGTCCCTTTGAGGGGTCGGCAGATATAATAGATATATATATATATACAAAAAATAGATCTTCAAACATCTTCACTTCAAAGAAACAAGGACAAATCTTATTTAATCTGATTTGGATTTCCGATTCTTTCTAACACGACTTTACTTCCTAGGTTTCTTTTGGAATAGGGGGAATTGAAAAAATACCGGTATATTTTTCGTTCGGGGAATCGAGGCAAAATCTTGGAAATTTTCTGGAAGTTCTATTTCCTATCTATGAAAAATTATAAGGTCGGCCAAATGAGGTAGGGTGTCTAAAGAGGTGCTCGTATAAATAAATTATATAATTAATCCAAATATTTTATTGAGGTATATTATTATTAACTATTTTGATCTTTTAATTTTTTTGATGAAATAAAAAATCGTTATTTTTTTGGCGTCGTTATGATATTATTAATGAGGAATAATAAGATATATTATTTCTAGATAAATAATTCTGATTTTTTTTCGTGGAAAATTTCCCTTATTCTTGGAATTTTGGAATATATCTTTTTATTTTTCTGTAAAGAAGCTTATTATTAAATGTTATAATTAATAGAATATATTTATATATTTTAAATACATAAGACCTAAAAGATTTTTCGTATAGATTTATTGTAGTCGTTTCAAATAGGAGGTTCTAAATATAATTCGTTATTCGTTATAATCTCTTATAACACGGAGAAATTGAATTTTTATTTCTTCTTCTAGATTACATTAAAATCTATTTATAAATGCTCGATATATTTTAGATGATGCGTTTATTATTTATAGATTAAATGGAAATAAATTAAAGCTGGGGGCATATTTTCCTGACTTTTTGGCTATGATTAAATATTATATTTGTTCTTATTAGTATGATGATTGATATGTCTCTAAGTGGAGATTTGTTATTATATCTATTTTTATTGGGGAAGTATCTTTATGAGCTCGCTTAGAAGCTTTCATGTGTTATGCTGGCATAGCACTAAGCCAATGGCAGCATACCCTACTCGGGTAAATATATTTATTCGATTGAATGCGGGGAATTGCTGGCGATTTTTGTTAATCTTGCTTTTGCTCTAGGAGAAAGACTGATTCTAAGAAGGGGCAATACCGCTATTAATGACGCTTAACGGAAGTGCGCTGTTTGCTAATTGAAAACTATTCTAATTCTCGTCAAATTTGATCGTTAAATCATGTTTGTAATTTTTGCGTGATTTTCGGCCCATTAATATTGGGTATTCGTAAGAGAATAATGTTCTGCAACCAGCTTGATATTGTTTGTTGGTGCGAAACCCACTGCTAGAGCTTTTTTCGCTTGTTCATGCTCTTTTGTTATAAAAATGGACTTTTGGAGTTCCATCCCTTTATGAGTATGTGTGTTTGTATGTGCATGTAGTATAGATTGAAGCTTCTCCACAGAAATGGAAAATTTCGTCACTGTTATAATCTTCTAGAATAGGGGATTTCGATCGTATATTTCTTCTTCTCTAGAGATTATTATAAACTGTTAGAATAAAAGAATAGAATATATTATTGAATCTCTTAGAATTCGTTTTAATCTTCTCGAGTAGTTGTGCTCGTGTGTGTGTGTGTGTGTGTGGGTGGGTGGGTATTTTTTGTGAGTGTGCGCGTATGGGTTTGAATGGATTTATTAGTCTCTCGTGGCGATAATTTTTATATCTATATCTTGTCGTGGGAGATACGACGAAGGCATATAGGAGAAGAAGATGACGGAATAATTTCTATGCAAGCAGAGAGCCTTTTTTCTTTTCTGTATTTACTAGATCTATTCTCTCGATATTAATTTCTCTTTCTATTAAGATATATATTCTAGTATAGGCAATATAAATATGAAATTTGAATTCCTTGTCATCGGACTTATTATCTTGAGAGCGATTTATTCTTCTAATTAATATTTTGATATTGGGGATGAAAGACAAATTATTGCCGTAATAATAATATATATTCTATATTTATTAATTTCATTGCCCAGAAAATTATGAATTTCATTTTTAGAGTAATTCCAATTAATCCAACTAAATCAGAAGACAATAGTATTAATATCATCATCTGCGAAAAATATCGTCAATCAAATTAATATTATCTAATATAGAATCAATTTAAGATCAGAGTCAAGAATTATTAATATCTATACTTTTGAAATATTTATCGAGGCAAGAGAACTATAATATCTTTATATTAATTCAAAATCGTATCGAATAGCAAGATTTAACATCTCATAAGATCCAATCAATTGATATTCTTATGAAGCTCTTATTAAATATAATTAATTTCAAGAAAATTCTTAAGATTATAACTTTATAATATCTCTCCAAAGATTTCATGAATTATAATGAGATTCATATTCTTCGAATCTAAATAACGATATATAGATTTGAAATTTGGTCTTCAAAAAAATTCTTTTCATTGAAATCTTTTCAAAATTTTTTATTATGAATATTAATAATTAAGCTCAGAAATTTTGATCTCAATCGTCGATCATAATCTAAATATTATATTCCCGAACGAATGGCCCGGCTAATAATCTATTTATATCTTTCGACATACAACGAGAGAATCTGAATAGACATCTAATATATATATATCTCTTATCCAGAGTTAATATAGCTTATCTAATACAAATATTATCGAATAGAAAAATATTTAAATCTACGCCAAATAATCTAACCTACATCCAATCAGTTATATAAAATTATCATTTTGATAGTGCTCTTATTATGAATATTTATATTAATATCAATCAAATCAATCATTATTAAGATTATAAAATATCGATAAAGAATCAAAATAGTGACCTTATCGAAAAGCTTCCAAATTAATCGCCGAATATATAAATATATTGAGAAATTCAAATTAAGCTGTATATTATTTCATAAATATATCGAACCACTTCTCATTCGATTAATTGCCCATCATACGAACGAATAAAATACTAATAATATCATATTTCTAATTCTAGTAAATTATAAGAATATACAAAAGTAGAAGAATTCTATGAGCTGATTTCTAAGAATATATATATATATATGCAATATAATAAAAGCTGAACCAATTAATCCATAGATCTAGAAATTAACATAAATATAATCAAATCAAAGTTCATTATGTTCAGAAGATATAATCTTTTTGATTTTTGAAAATTTAAGTAATAATATTAAATATAATTTTAAAAGTATATGTTTATATAACTAGTTTTAATTATATAAAAGAAGAAATATAATAACAAATCAAATTTCAAAAGAATAAGAATTTCAAGAGATTCATATCAAAATCAATCATATCCATCTAAATATTCGATTCCTTAAATATACTCTCGAGACGAATAATAGCAAAATAATAATATACGTCTCATTCATAGACATATAACAAATTTAGCAATAAGAAGAAATACAAGAATTAAAGGACCGGATAACCCCACATGTGTATTTTAAGCATCGACACGAAACGCAAAAACAGTGGGAGAGCGAGTGAGGGAGTAAGTCAGTGACGGAGTGGGTGAGTGAATGTGAGTGAGTGTGTGTGTGTGTGGGGTGGGTGAGTGAGTGAGTGAGTGAGTGAGTGTGTGTGTGTGTGTGTGCGTGTGCGTGTGTGTGTGGGTGCGTGTGCGTGCGTGTGCGTGCGTGCGTGTGCGTGCGTGCGCGCGTGTGTGTGTGTGTGTGTGTGGGTGTGTGTGTATATGCATGTATATATCTACGGATGGATGGATGGATGGATGGATGGATGGATGTACGGATGGATATATTGAATGTATGCATGCCTTCCGTCCTGTACAAGCACGCAGCCTCGTAAGGCGCCGGTATGGCACTGACGTTTGTTTCGTCGTATGTTGCATCAGCGGTGTCCCAGATAGCGGTCTCTACGACTATCTAGGAACTATCTACTTCATCAACAGCCAACTCTTCCCATCTGCATCCCATCTGCAAAAAAAAGACACGAAGCAAATCAGACCTTAGAAAACTATAGGGAACCCGGAGAGAGATGCAGCCTTGGCTTCGCACTTGTTCAGCTTCTTGATTCTACTTCTCACTTCTGCTGCTGCTGCTGCAAGTCGTAAAACTACAGCTGCTACGACTAATTACTACTAATGCGACCACGACTACGGAATTCACCCTCAAGTATATTATCCGCAAATGAATCAACATCTGAAGCCCTAGCCCTCAAGTCTCCACCCCGAGATTTCCACTCGGGCTAAGTGCGACCTGCAAGCATCGAAAAGACGAACTCGGCGGGTTACCTGGGCCCTTTGTCCAGGGAATCGGAGGTCGTGAAGATATCGTCATCTGTATCCCATTCTCAACCTAAGATTTGATGCTGCTAACGTCCTTGCTCATACTCGACATCAAATTGAAGATGTCGTTAGTCGTTATCAAGGTGAAGAGTTTAGGGTGTTAGGGTGTGCGTGTGTGTGTATGTATGTGTGTGTGTTTGTTTGCACAAGCAAAAGCTCACCTTTTTTGCAACGAACTCTGGGTAGACGAATACGGCTGCTGGCTCTCTACGGAGCAGTCTACAGATATCCTCGAGTCAAGTGCCTTCAAGCCACGCTTCTCAGTGCGAGTCGCGTGCAGTCAGGCATCTAGCAAAATGCAAGTTCTGCGTCTGTGTCACTATAGAAGGGCGCGCAGTTCAGCTTCGAAGTCCATCAAAGCCTGGATTATGAATTCGCGGATCTGGAAGGGCGCATAGTATGCGCGACAGCGCAACCAGTGGAAGAGTGCCTCCTCAAAGCTGCTGTGTTGTAGACCCATGAGCAGCACGTAATAGGCAGCGCATGTTCTATTAATGCCGCCACGACAATGCAAGAAGATACGGAGCGGCCGCTGAAGGGCCTCTTTGGTAGCTCGGTCCGACAGCTGGCGGGAAGCTTCGTGAAATTCGCCGACACGAAATTCCGCGGCCACGGACCCAGCAAAACGATTGCGAGAGATCGCCAGAGTTCCTTGCGGCTTGATCCAATCTTCCAGGAGATGAGTCACCTCGTAAAGGAGCCGTCTCCAGATCGCTTTGAACTCTCGGACTCTCGCGCGGGCATCCGAGAGATTAGCATGTGGCTGATCAAAACCACGATAGCACAGATACGCAATGTTGTGTGTCTGATACCAGTCATACCAGTCGGACGGCTCATCGTAGCCAGCCTCATCTCGGGCGTTCATGGTAAGGACAAGATCAGGCCAACGTTCCAGTTCCGCAGGTTTCAATGCGGCAACAAGACTGCCAACGGACAATTCCCACCTTCCAGTCGATTCCTTGTAAATGAGGATGTCATCCATGGGCCAGGTCAGAGGCCGCTGCCAATCGATGAAAATTTCCGTCGCTCCATAGTGCCAGGCCTGAAGAAATCGCCAATTTGTCAGGTCGTAGTTCGAAACGTGATCGTCCTAGCTACCCAGAAGCTACGCTCCTCAATACGAGTCACGCGGAACCAGGCAGAAGCTACAGCTGATCTGTGAGCCACGCAGGTACCACAGCAGTGCTTCTCCGACGGCATCTACAACAGTAGTGCATCAACAGAGCAAAAGACATCCGGATCAAACGATATTTTCTGACTGATCTATACCTGTCCCCAATGATGCAGCGACAGCGCCCGACCTCCAGAAGGTCCACGCGCCCCTCCCGCACTCGAAGACGAATATCTATAATAGAAGTCATTATATCCAGCACATTTTCGGAAAATGATTGCTCCCGTGGGTCCACGAGAACAAGTTGCTCGCCGCTGAGAGCACGAAATCGCAGCATGGACAGCCTGCCACTCTCCATGTCGGCCAGCACAGTAAACGTACGTCCGCCAGGTGTCGCCATCTTCTCTGATCAAGCACCAATCAAATATTCAATCAGTTGTCACGTAGATATGTCATCTGCTACTTACCGGTGCATACATGTCCTAGCTGCCCGGAAGCCACGCTCCTCAATACGAGTCACGCGGAACCAAGCCGAAGCTACAACTGATCTGTGAGCCACACAGGTACCACAGCAGTGCTTCTCCGACAGCATCTATAATAATAATGCATCAACAGAGCAAAAGACATGTGGATCAAGCCAACAGAATAAATATACGCCCACTGGGTGCCGCGCCATTCCTCCACTAGCATCTACTAAAAGAATTGTCATGTGGATGTGTCATCTGCCGCCTACCCATGCATGTCCTAGCTGCCCAGAAGCCTCGCTCCTCAGTTCGAGTCACACGGAACCAGGCAGAAGCTACAGCTAACCTGTCAGAGGGGTCGGGCCAGGCCTCGATGCGCGGGGGGGTCGGGCCAGCCCTCTAATAGGCTCCAGAGACCCTCATCCCAAAGCGTACGAGATATCGGAGGCCTCTAATAGGGTCCAGAGGTCCCGTATCCCAAGGCACGGGAGGTCGGGCCAGACCTCTAATAGGCTCCAGAGGCCCCGCATCCCAAGGCGCACAAGGGGGGGGGTCGGGCGAATCTTCTCATAGGCTGCAAGCGCGAGGGAAGGGGGGGGGGAGAAAGATTCGGGCTAGGCCTCTAATAAAATCCAGAAGCCAACCCGATATCTTAAGGCGCGCGCGGGGGGGGGCAGAGCAAGCCTCTAATAAGCTGTAGAGGCCGGCATCTCAAGGTGCGGTGTATGTGAGTGTGTAGTGTGAGTGTGTGTGTGGTGTGTGTGTGTGCGTATGTGTGTCAGTGTGTATGTGTGTATCTGTGTGTGTGTATATATATATATTTTATATATATGTATGCGTGTGTGTCTATGTGTATGTGGGGTGGGGGGGGGACGGCGGCGGGGGCGAATAAGAAGGAGAAAGAAAAGAAAGAAAACAAGAAAGAGATCTAGACACACGCCAGAAAAAAAAAGAATCTCCCAATAATATGAGAGAAAAAATCAAATTTCAAAAGAATAATAATTTCAAGAGATTCATATCAAAATCTATCATATTAATCTAAATATTCGATTCCTTAAGTATACTCTCGAGACGAATAATAATAAAAAAAATATATATCTCATTCATAGATATATAGCAAATTTAGCAATAAGAACATAAGAAATAATGGATCAAATATTCTCCAAATAAATATCTATGGGAAAATACCAATAATTATAATCAAGCAAATTAACGCATATATTTATTTTATCAGAGACGATCAATTTCATAAATATCTATATAAGAAATTTGAGAATAATATATATATATATGAGAGAGGCGCCTCTAAGGTCTATTTGACATCCTCTTCTTTCTTATATGATTGATAAGAATTTAAATTATTTAAATAATTTAAATCAGCCGGGCCGGTTTCAATTATTTCAACTATTTAAATTCATAAAAAAGGCCTTATGAATTTAAATATTTAAATAATTGAAATCGATGATTTTTTTGTAAAAGCACGAATCCCGTCGATTTGAAATATTTAAATATTTTAAATAATTTAAATAATTTAAAGAATTTAAATAATTTATATAATTTAAATAAACCAAATCCGGCCGATTTCAATTATTTAAATTATTTAAATCCACAAAAGGGCTTGGAAGACTTAAATAATTTAAATAATTGAAATCGGTCCGATTTGAATTGGTTAAATTATTTGAATTATTTAAATTATTTAAATAATTCAAATCGCGGGTTTCGGTGGCTTGGACCCACCGCACCCTGAGATTTCAATTATTTCAAATATTTAAATCCACAAAAGGATCTGGAACATTTATATAATTTAAATAACTGAATTATTTAAATTATTTAAATTTAAATAATTTAAATAAT